>JAFEMH010006105.1:0-135500 GCA_022495995.1 Adenophora triphylla var. japonica | reverse complement strand
TTCCTTCATCTTGGAATAACGGAGATTGTGAGAGGAGTCGAAATGTTATTCCTTTATCTTGGAATAACTTGGGAGATCGAAAGAGAGAGGCCGAAATGTTATTCCTTCATCTTGGAATAACGGAGATCGCGAGAGGAATTCGAAATGTTATTCCTTCATCTTGGAATAACGGAGATCGAAAAGAGAGAGCGAAATGTTATTCCTTCAATCTTGGAATAACGGAGATCGCGAGAGAGGTCAAATGTTATTCCTTCATCTTGGAATAACGGAGATCGAAAAGAGAAGAGCGAAATGTTATTCCTTCATCTTGGAATAACGTAGATCGCGAGAGAGGTCGAAATGTTATTCCTTCAACTTGGAATAAGGGGGAGATCGCGAGAGGAGGTCGAAATGTTATTCCTTCAAGCTTCACAGAATAACGGAGAAACGCGAAGGAGAATTCGAAATGTTATTCCTTCAACTTGGAATAACGGAGATCGAAAAGAGATAGCGAAATGTTATTCCTTCATCTTGGAATAACGGAGATCGCGAGAGAGGTCGAAATGTTATTCCTTCATCTTGGAATAACGGAGATCGAAAGAGAGGAGCGAAATGTTATTCCTTCATCCTGGAATAACGGAGATCGCGAGAGATGTCGAAATGTTATTCCCTTCAACTTGGAATAACGAGGAGATAAGCGAGAGAGGTTGAAATGTTATTCCTTCAACTTGGAATAACGGAGATCGCGAGAGAGGAGTCGAGAAATGTTATTCCTTCATCTTGGAATAACGGAGATCGAAAGAGAGCGAAATGTTATTCTTCATCTTCGAGTATAACGGAGATCGTGAGAGAGGTCAAAATGTTATTCCTTGACTTGGAATAACGGAGATCGAAAGAGATAGCGAAATGTTATTCCTTCATCTTGGAATAACGGAGATCGCGAGAGAGGTCGAAATGTTATTCCTTACAACTTGGAATAGCGGAGATCGAAAGAGATATCGAAAATGTTATTCCTTCAACTTGGAATAACGAGGAGATCGAAAGAGAGAGCAAAATGTTATTCCTTCATCTTCAGGAATAACGGAGATCGCGAGAGAGGTCGAGAAATGTTATTCCTTCATCTTGGAATAACGGAGATTGAAAAGAGAGGAAGCGAGAAATGTTATTCCTTCATCCTTGAATAACGGAGATCGCGAGAGAGGTCGAAATGTTATCCTTCATCTTGGAATAACGGAGATCGCGAGAGAGGTCGGAAATGTTATTCCTTCAACTTGGAATAACGGAGATCGAAAGAGATAGCGAGAATGTTATTCCTTCATCTTGGAATAACGAGGAGATCGTACGAGAGAGGTCGAAATGTTATTCCTTCATCTTGGGAATAATGGAGATCGAAAGAGAGAGCGAAATGTTATTCCTTCATATGTCTTGGAATAACGGAGATCGCGAGAAGGTCGAAATGTTATTCCTTCAACTTGGAATAACGGAGATCGCGAGAGAGGTCAAAAATGTTATTCCTTCATCTTGGAATAACGGAGATCGAAAGAGAGCGAAATGTTATTCGCTTCAATCTGGAGATAACGGAGATCGCGAGAAAGAATGGATTTTTGTAAATAAGTAGGAAAGACTTGAGTAATTTTTGTAAAGAAACAAGACGTACCCTAATAATTTTTTGTAAAGAAGTGGGAGGACGTAACAGATAATTTTGTAAAGAAAGTGGGACCGTACCCGATAATTTTTTTTTGAAAGTGGGACGTGCCGATAATTTTTTGTAAAGAAAGTGGGGCGTACCCCGATAATTTTTGTAAAGAAAGTGGGACGTACCCGATAATTTTGTAAAGAAAGTAGGAGCGTGCAGGTAATTTTGTGAAGAAGTGGCGCCCGTGCATCCCGACGTCGAACCGTACTTAACACGTGTCATCACACGTAAAAGCACGGCTTTCCACTGAAAAACGCATTTTAGAGGCACTTTCGGGCGTTTCGGACATTTCCGGATGTTATTTTAAAAAACGGACAAAGCGGGACCGGGAACAAATTCCCATGAAGGCGAGTGACTCGGAGGGGCACGTGGCAGCCATGCCACCTCCCTCTAGTCACCCTTCAATCAAATTCAAAGGAAAAGACCAAAATGCCCCTGGTTTGCAAGCCAGAAGTCGGCCGGACTCACTTTGTGCACATTTTACGAAATTGCCGGCAAGTCCTTCAAATTCTCAAAATACCACAAAACCCCACGGATTCGGGCCAAGTCCGTCCGGACTCCTACGCAAATTTCACCTATAAATAGAAATGGTGTCCAAGCCCAGAAAATGGACTGAAAATTTACACCAAAAATCACCACCCCACGGTCCAAGCGGTTTTCACCCCTCCAGAGCTCCCGTTCTGTCTCGATTCGCGTGAGCAACCTTCGTATTTCGATCAAATACGCCCCTTTCAACTTCGAAACAACCTTTCGAATCACTTTTCGTGTCCGTACACACCTCCCGAGCCAAAGGAGTCGACCCTAGCCATAGGTATAACTCCCTCTCTCTAAATCTCTCGTTCCGTCTCGGTTTATGCGCCAGTCGCTATAACCGTTTCGAACGTCGTTATCGAAATGTAGACGCCTCCGTCTAACGGGGTCCGATACGTTTTAGCCCCTCGATCCTCTTCTCTTTCCGTAAGAGAAGTAATCACGGGTTAAAACGGCGTTCCGGCCCGTTCCGTTTACTTTTATGTCATTTACCATTAGGATCGATCGATCCGTTGATTGTCATTTACAATTCCGAGCCGTTTGGCCTCGTTGATCGTCATTTACAATTCCGAGCCGTTTGGCCTCGTTGATCGTCATTTACAATTCCGAGCCGTTTGGCCTCGTCGATCGTCATTTATGAATCCGGATCATTTGATTCCGTTGATACCGCACTTTAAATCTTTGTCATTTACAAAGTCCGATCCGTTTGGATTGTGATAGTATTTACTTTTCAAGAGTCAGTCGCAACCCGATTCGTTGATCGCATGTCATTTAATACGCATTTTCCCATAAAAATCGTTAACAATGTAATGCCCGGTTCAAAACCGGAGTTCGTCCGTCGAACTCTCTTTCAAAACGCGCGAAATGACGTTCGACCTCCGAACGCTCATCTTCAAACTCAAAGCCGCCATTTGACACTTAAAATCATTTTAATACGCATTTTCCCGTAAAAATCGTTAACAATGACTCGCACGGCTCAAAATCGACGTTTGCCACGCAAACGCTCATTTCAAACTCAAAATCGACGTTTGTCACGCAAACGCTCATTTCAAACTCAAAATCGACGTTTGCCACGCAAACGCTCTTTTCAAACTCCGACGTTTGTCATTCAAACGCTCGTCTTTTCAAAAGTCACCTAATCAACGTTTGTCATTCAAACCAAGATTAAGCTTGTCATTCAAGCCCCCCATCTCAAAAGACACACACACACACACCCACGATTTTGAGAAAGGTAGAAAGACTCGTCATGCGAGGCGTTTCGGGCGATCTCGTAATACTCTACCCGAAACGTAACTTGACCTCAGAACCTAACAATCTACGGTACAAAAGCTTTTTACTCGTTTTTCTTTGCCAATAAAAATGATCCCCGTTTTCAAAGCCTTTTCCTAAGTTTTGCTACCAATAAAAACGACACCTTTTCACAATAGCCGTTTCTTAACGTTTGGGCTCAAAATACCAAAACCGCGTGGCGACTCCTCATTTGTTCCTTCCCATGAAGCGAGGTCTCGAGACACCAACCCCTCCGCGAAAGACAACCGCCTTTTCCGCGCCCCGCCCGCGCGAAAGATCGGGTAATTTCGGTTGGCGACTCATTTGGGGAAAAGATACTTTTTCAAAACTACCGATGTTTTCAAAAAAGCCTTCCGTGTAAGGTCAAACTTTCGTTTACCCTTCCTCGTTTTCGTGTGTGTGTGTTCCTTTAAACCTCGAACGGTTTTTGTTTCAAAGGCATTACATTGTCATCTTTTCAAAATCTTACCATGTTTGTGCATCCCCATCCATGTTTGATTTTCATCTTTGTCTTTTGAGCGTGCATCATAAATTCTTTAAGACACATTACGAAAAATCTACTGTTTTACTCGAGAAAAAGAATTTTAGTGACCGCACACTACGCGCACTTCTTGCCTCGGAACACCGCACTTCACGTGCACTTCTTGCCTCGGTACCTTGCACACTACAACCCTAACCGGGATGGCCTTATCGGTTGCACTCCGATTGAGCACATGAGGACATGCCTTTCGGGCGCGCGGGGTCGTCCCAAACATCCCATCCTAGCCGTGTAAGCCATGCACTCTTTGTGTCACACTTTGTCCAGAGACCCAGGTTGGTTTTTGGCTTAGCTCGTGTCATAAAGCCTAAGTGTATGTTTTTCACGCCGGGCCCCGCTCAGAGTCAAGCTCGAGAGTTTGAGACCGAAGGTCGTTCCGACCCGAAGTCTTGAGCTTTTCGGCCTTGACTTTGACGCGGAGCTCTGCCGAAAAATATACCAGAAGGTTCAATGTGACGCGTGTCACCAAACCTCGTCGTATGTATCGTACCGGCCACAACTTGGCCAACGCTAAAAAGCTAAGGTCTCTCGCACAAGCGAGTCGGGAAGGTCATGCCCAAATTTTGGCACGATCTCCGCCTTAACTTAAGGACGTTGACTTCGACCGTGGCCCGTGCGTCACACACGTTGAAAGTTTGCGTGATCGGCTAGCCTTAAGTTCACTTTTTCCTTTGTCGGTGGAACTCGCTTGCCTTATCGGACCTCGCTCGGGATAGTCCGTCTGAGAAAGATGATCTACAATGGAAACGAGGGGCTTATAAGCGTAGTGACGAGATCCGCTGATTAGAGCTCTAGGATTAGTTGCGAAAAAGAAGACACGCTCTTTTCCAACCAATTAGGACTCACGAGAAACGTGCTTTAAGTAAACATTAATCGGTAAGCTGCACATTGCACAAGCCCGAAAACCTTGAGCCAAATACCCTTTTCCGAAGCCTAAACCCTTCCTTTCGTTCCACTGCGGCGAGCGAGAAAGTGGTTCAGATTTCCGGGTCGGCGCCTTGCCGGGATCACGGTAACGGCGGCGTCGAGACGGTTCTTCGGTTCCCTCGGTTCCCTCGGCGGAATTTCCGACATGTCTAGCTCAGAAATCGTGACGGGGAAGGACCCCGCCACCGGTAACGGATATGACATTGGAAGAAGCCATCCGGGCTTGTGAGGTTCACAAGAGGCGAGAAGAAGATCGGCGGAATTTCGTGGTACGGCTTACGAATGAGCGTGGTATAGCGGCTATCCCCCGGTCGGACGGTACTTTTGTCTGGTCGAGGATGACGATTCCCAGAAACAGTTCACCAAACCTTCAATCGGGTTCCTCCCCCGCCAACTTACGGGATGCCTTCCAACCAAGGAAACGGCCGACCTAGGCTCCATGTTGCCACCTCTCGGGGCAACCCTGTCAATTTTAGTCGGCCCGGTGCTACGCCCGTCACTCAATATCACCGGCGCACATTTGGACCATCTCGGGATGCCAATATCCCTCAATACCCTCCGGGTTCGTCCCGTTGCCTATACGAATCCCTAAACACCGGGGACAAACCCCGATACGGTTCGAGAAAAGGCTCCCGTATATTCTCATATACCAAGCCTTCCACCTCCAATCACTACCGCTCACGTGGTAGCACCGGCGCCGAGCCTCACGAGTCCACCCTTGGACCCTGACCTTAGCTGGATGGTCGAGCGGATGAAAGACACGAAAGCCACCATGAGCGGCTCAAAGCGAAACGCTCAAATCCACGAGATCAGGGAATGGTCACGCCTCTCCCTGCCAAGTTCGAGAATGCGGAGATGGACCGATTCGATGGAACCGAATGTCCTCAAACGCACGTCGACACCTACGTTCTCGGCATGAGAGCAAAAGGAGCAACCCTCCGGCCAAATGGCCGACCACTTCCGGCATACGCTCAAAAGTTCGGCGTTACGATGGTTTCGAGGGTCAAGCTGCGGATCGCCACACACAGGAACAGATCGGTAACATCTTCTGGAGCAGTACGAGATCCAACTTAGAGTGGGAAACAAGTCGCGAGGACTTAATCACGCGAGCGAAGCGGATGAAAGTGTTGGGGAATTCTACAAGAGATGGGTGGAAACTCTCCGAGATCATGGAGCCACTCTCCAAAGACGAACGAGATGCGGATCTTCAAGTCAGCTTAAGAGCCGTCCATCGGAACTCTCATCGATCACAATTTCTTCCCGGATCTCAGGGCCATGGTCAATGCCGGCTCACGGTTCGAGAAGGATCTCAAGGAAAAGTTGGCTCTTGCACGGCCATACGAGATACCGCTCAACGGTTGCATTCAATCCCGCACCGGCCCCGGCAAAGGGAAAGATACGTCCGTCAACTACGTCCATCGGGGACAACGGTCGGGTAACGAAACCCGAGTCCACAAAGCAACAATTCTACTCGAAGCGGCACTGCCGTACACTTCGACAAGTTGGACATGCCACTTGAGCAAGATCTTTGGAAGGGTTAATCAAGGAGGGTCTCCTTAAGCCCGTTGCCAATTACAAACCCAAAGTTCCCGTAGCCAATGCGGACAAGAGCAAATCTTGCGCCTTCCATCGGTATCACGGCCATACCGCGACAATTGTTTGGGGTTACGATACGAAATCAGAACTTGATAGAAGAAGGCAAGTTAGAGCGCCCCGTGGGCCCAATACGATCGGGAATCCCTTTCCAGAACAATAACGGCGTGAATTCCATTGAGTGGGTGCCCAAGAAGAGTGCCACGAGAACCGGTTTCTCCGCCTCTTTGAATTTGGATCCTCCTCTAATGTCCACATCGGCTACGATGTTTGCGGTACTCACTTTGCACAGTACGAGTCTCGAGCTGTCAGGAGCAATCCTCAGAAAACAAAAGAAGAAATCCTCTCAACGGCAGGCGAGAGAAAGATACGAAGCTGGAGATACCGGTGTAGGTACACTTGGAGAACCCTCAGGGAGGTTCGACTACTACGTCTTGTACTCCGGCCCGGTCCTCTTTGCCTCCGGGCCATGCGGCTTTAGAGCAAACGGGGGTGGGAAAGCCGAAAAGTCCAGTTGAAACCGGAGAATCGGGCCACAGGGACACTGGAATACCTCGGATCTTGGTAATCTTCTTGCCCGGTCGAAGCCTAACCCTCCGCGGGATCAGCCGAGATTCAATTTGTCCGGCTTAGAGGCTCGGACCGGTAAAGGAAGATCAAGGTCGGCTTGGCAATCGCACTCGATCAATGTGCTAACCAAGGGCGGCAACCGCCACGGGCGGCCTCAACACGCTCACGAGGTTCCACCAAAGGCTTTACCTCGCAAGAGGAAGACGAGGAAACGGATGGGTGGATGACTCTCCTTCTACGGATAGAGACGAGATCTACGACTCCCGCACGTATGGCGGCATGATCACGTTACGCGACGAAGACTTACCGAGAGACGCCTCGGGGCACAACGAAGCTGCTGTACATCACTCTCAAACTCAACACCATATCACTCCCGGAGTATTGGTAGATAACGGGTCAGCCGTTAATGTCCTCCCTCTCGGCATGATGCGAGCTCTCCGCATCCATGAAAGCCACACGATTCCGTCGGCTCGGACTATCAAGGCCTACGACAACTCGTCTCGTCCCATCACGGGGACGGTGACTCTGGAACTACAGTTCGAAACCCAAATGGTGCCGACAAAATTCCACGTGATGGACATTCCATCCGAGTTCGCGGCTCTTTTGGGACGCCCTTGGCTACACCACATGAAAGCCATAGCTTCCACTCTCCATCGGTGTGTTAAGTTCATTAACCGGCGGGGAGATCTTGAAGTCATCAGGGGATAGTTTCCTCATAGGAAACGAGGCCGAGACAGTGGCCAAGCGTGTCCGCACTCGGGCACGGGGTTACCTCCTTCGAATCAACCAAGGGACTACGGGGCAAATCTCATGAGAATCCCTCGAGTCAGGAGATGCCAACTATGTAAACGTACTCGAGCGGGCGGACCACAGAGCGGTCAGATACATCAAGTTCAGCTGTCGTTTCCAACATTTGGAGGCGGGTGGAAGGAAACGCGAACATCGCCATGATGAGGGCACATAAACCCCCATCTCCAATCGGAGATTTGTCGGCATTCTCCAAACCAACTCTCTGGCCCCGCAGTGAAGAGATCTTTGTGATAAAGGTCAACAAGCACCGTCATTCTCGTGATGAATGCATGGAAGTTGTATGGGATGTCCTCCACGAGGAACTACCCATTGCACCCCTCTTCTCCAACGAAGAGCATGATGTTTTCCTAGGCTGCTCCATCAACGCAACCGGACGCAATACGTCCCTACACACAGATTGAGCGATCGGATGACGATGAATCTGGACTCTCCGGAGTCGAAGACGCGCGGACCCGCAAGCGAGACCTCTGCATTCACATGCTCGGTTTTGAGGACGGAACTCCTTCCGATCGGGTCACCTACGACGAGGTTCCAATACCATGGAAATTGTCAAGCTCCATGTCCGGTCTGAGGCGGCTATCCGATAATTGGAAACACGTGATTCACGCAGCGAGGAATCCCTCGATCAAGTAAAGGACGACGACTTCGTCAATATCATCTATTCCGAGATATCTGATGAAGCGAGGATCCGGTCCTTGTTATCGGATTACGCAACACCAAGGTCACCTCGATGGCCCTTTTGCTCATAGTAAACGAGGCATTGGCCAGCGAGCTCGAGCTCATCCCTACTTCCGAGTACCGGCCCGGTGGCAACCGGCCCGTGCCGTCGGTCAAGCTTATACCCTCAAGCGCCGCGAGGCGAGGGCAACGGCGAAGGAGACCAAGCTCCTCACCTGCTACAAGTCGGATCGACCTCGGGAATGCTTGGCGGCCACCGAAAACATACGTGAAAGTTTTCCCCGCGAGGCGAGTCGGCTTCCGACATAGGAAATGACCACCTCGGCATCAACATGCTCCGGTTCGATTCTGCTCCCGGCCGTCACGGCCGGATTCGAGACATCTGCCGATCGGCGCTAGCTTTGATAGACTTGGCGATCGAGCGAGATCACGAGACCGTCAACATTGCGAGAATTCAATACCCGTGGGGTCAATCATGCATATATGGGCAAACTTCTTGGTGATCGAGATCAAGGAAGGCCGCATGGAATGTCGATCCGACTTCCTTCGTCAATGTAATCCAAGTGTTCCCGCCATTCGGCGATTTGAATGTAATCACGGTTACGGACACTAGCCGGACGATGCGCGCCTACGGAGGCGCCTAGGTCTCGCAAGGAAAGCCCTCATGGAACTAGCCGCTCAAGAAAGTCGTCTTTGGGACGAAGACCAAGCTCGAAAGACCTACGGGGACCAAGCCCTTAAAGTGTCACGGGCGGCTTCGGACGAGAAAGCTAGAGGCCACTCTAGACCCATTCGACCTCAGAGTTTTGCTCATGGCAACTTCCACGACTACCGTCTGTTCTCATCCAGCCCTGCGCCGAGCGAGGGTGGTCAACGGTCCCAATGACCTAGGAGATGGAACGACACAGTGAAACGAATCCCGGCGCTTACCTTCCCGAGGAAAGCAAGTTCTCTGTGAAAGCGACGATGAAGACGATGAAACCATTCTCTTCCAAGCCGGGCATGAAGTCAACAAAGCCGGACTCCCAAGGGTCACGGGAGGATGGGAACGGATCATTTCCGCACTCAAATTGAAAGGCCAACTCGGGGAGGAAGGTCTATTTAAAAATAGGAGGAGGATGGAAATTCGTCTCGAGCAACTACTCGGGGAAATTCCACGGTCTACGGCCTTCGTTTACGAAACGATCAGCGGGACGGCAACCGGTCACATGGGCCGATGTTCGGGAAGCCGTGTACTCACCTTCCGACATACCCGCCACTCGAGATAAAGCGAGAGGAGAAAACTCTCCCGATGGAGGTTTACCTAGAGCCGCACGCAGTTCAAAGAAGCACTTGGCTATTCTCACATGGGAAGAAACGCGAGGCACTCACTCTCGACGCGGGCTCCGCTACAAGAAGGTTGATCTGGGCTCGGAGCGGAGGAAAACTAGCAAACCACGAGTATCGCCGGACCAACTCCGAGAATGCCACGAGTATGCTCGGCAAGAAGGAAAGGAACGCGATATACCGTGAAGAGATCAAGGAGACCGTTCGCTTAGCGAGAACTCTCCAACCTCCCGGAGGGTCGGCAACGCACGGTTCGGTTCGAGGCAAACCCTTTGTTGTGCAGCGACATTCGAACAAGCTGCGTCAAGCGTAGGCTACCTCCTTGAGAGGCATCGAAGCCGGTATCACAGGGACGAGAATCCGTCAAGTTTGCCGAAGCTCCAGGAATTCATCCACAATCAATGAGTTGAGGGAAGACATATGGCCACTATGCTACGAGGAATCCTCCTCTAACTATGGCTCAACTCGGAGCGGCTGTTCGAAGGGACCAAACCCGATGTCGGCGTTCTAACCCGATCGGGTCAAATCCATGCATTACCACCTAAGGCCACCAAAAAGCCGACGGAGCGAGTGCAATCCGGCCGGCCCGAAGACGCAAATTCCTTGAAAGAGGACCCGATCCTCACTCGGCTCAAGCGGGACTCGGGCAAACATTTCCCTTTGGTCTCTGCTCACCTCCTCTTATCCTCACAAGCTCAAGCTAGAGGAAAGCCTGGCCCGTACCATGGTCCGTGGGCGCATGACCCCGGATGAAGTCATTCAAATGATCGACAACATCCACTATGGCAACATTATCACCTTCACGATTTGGACCTTCCAAAATTTAGGGCTAATCACAATGAGCCGCTCTACATCACGATCCAGTTTGGACGAGCGTCGCCTTCCCGCGTGTTGGTAGACGGAGGTTCGGAATGAATGTCTTGCCGCCAAGATGATGGACACTGCTTGACATCAAGCCCACGAGATCTTAAGCCTTCGATCCACCTTTGTCGAGGCCTATGACTCTACTTCCCGTACGGTTCTCGGGATTGCTACTCTCAACATACGGTTTGGCAAGCGGGTGATCCCCAGAATTCCAAGTGTTGGACATTCCAATCACTTTCACGGCCATCCACAGGGGCGTCCACGGCTGCATCAAATCAATGGCGTGGCATCCACCCTTCACCGGTGCCTCAAGTTCATGCAAGGAAACGAGCTAACCACGGTCTACGGCGGCAAGGTGTCACCACCCAGGGGACCGGCACCAACGACATTCCGGTATTGGAAATCAAGCATAATGACGACATGCCATTAGCTTGGATTCACTCACGGAAACCTCCAAGATCCAAATATGCAACGTGGACCTTCCCTTTGTCTCACGACGATTCCTCCCGCCATGAGGATGATGAAACTCATGAACTTCATCCAGGGTGGGGCTCGGCAAAAGGCTGCAAGGCCAACACCAAGTTATTGAAGTCAAGGACCACACCACGGTCCGAGGGCTTGGCTACGTGCCAACACCGGGCGACATCAAGGAAGACAAAAGGCTCGCCCGCACCAAGGCAAGCAGCCCGCAAAAGGGGGAACCTCCGACGGCACACCCAATCTCCGACCTTACGGCTTTGACCTCGTTCATTACTTCACCAAGAGGCAGCGAAGCGAAGCGAGGGGACCGAAGCGGGGAACCGACAAGGCATAAGCCGAGGGGACCGAAGGGGGAGGAGCAGAAGCGACCGAGGGGACCGACAATGAACCGGCAACAGAGCCGAGGGGACCGGCGAGTGGAGCCCGATGAAGATGAGAAAGAAGCGAGGAATAGTCGGCACCAAGACTACGGGAAGAATGGAACGGCTAGCACGGGACCTCAGCGTTTTAGAGGACTCAAAGCTAATCCGATAAGGGAGCGTTCCTCGACATCACGGCTCTACACTGGACCAAGCTGCCACCACGAGTCCGGCATGAGTACACATTCAAGGGAATCCCGAGACTTGGAGGAGCAACTCAAGGTACTCTCCGTGTCAAACAAGTTGTTCGGATCGGCCGCCGAGGCCACATTCGAGACAGTAAGTCCAAAGCGAAAGAACAAGAATTCATAGAAGACGCTCTCGGTGGACCGGCTCTACGAGTACGTTTGAAGAAGTCATGGAGTTGCCCAACTTGATCGGCGGGGCTCCGACAACGGACATGATCGCCATGATTGGGACGGCGAAGCCAAGCCTCTCGATCCCCGCACCCTCATCAAGCATCCAGCAATGCCATGAAGAATTAGGTAACTTTCATCGGACCGAGGGCAAGCCGGGGCGGAATTGGAAGACAAAGGCTGGGCCCGCACCCACATCTCCCTAAACCCGGTCTCAAACCCTACGAGTCGAGTCCTTGTCGAGTCCGAGTCCTACGAGTCATCCAACGGCCTTACGCAGGAGGACTATAATGTTGTAGCCAATCATGTATTCCCGTTCTTGTTTAATGAAAAGTCGACCTTTCGGAGTATCCTCTCATTGCCACTTTAACTGATAAGTTAACAAACAACTTAAAAGACGTTAATATCTCTTTGACAAGCCATCTCGAAATGCGACTAGCCAAGTGGTCATTCTTCTGGATGAGTTCGACATCAAGTATATGGTCGAGAAAATCAACAAAGAGGTTATGACGAGTGAATGGGTCGGCTTGCCGACTTCCCGAGCCTAAAGTGAACCTAAGTGGTCACGATCCGCCAATTTCCGGACGACGGAATCTTTTCACTTGATAAGCCGCACGGGCAACTCTTCTTCGATGGGGCAGCCAACAAGAAGGGAATGGTATTAGAATGCTCCTTGTCGATCCCAAGGACGAGCATACTCCCATAGCCATCAAGTCAATTTCAAGCAACCAACAATGCGCAATATGAAGCTCGGCAGGTTTGGAAGCGCCCTTGAGAACATCTTAGAGCTGGATGTATATGGAGACTCGGCATTGATCATCAATCAAGTATCCAACAAATGGAAGACGGTAGGTCGGCCTTCGAAGTACCACGCGTACATGGAGGAACTCATTGCTCAGTTCAAGGACATCTCTTTTCACTATTTGCCAGAGACAGGAACCGTCCTTCGCGACGCCCGGCAACCCTCGCCTCTCTTGTCGAAATTCCCGAAGGGAAAGCGGTAAAACCCCTCGAGAATAGGCGGACGGAAACACCCGCCTATTGCCGTGAGATCGAAAAGAAAAAGAAACGATCGACGAACCCCGTACAATCAGTTACCGGTACCTCCAAAGCGGAGAAGCTTCCTTCACAAATGAAGATGGAAAATACAAAGAAGGGATCAAAGCCAAAAACATGATGGCATTAAAACGCCTGGCATCCACTTCGTCATTCGGGGGTATGTTGTACAAGAAGCGCCACGGGCCACTCCTTGGTGTGTAAATAAAGAAAAGCCAGCGAGCTAATGAACGAAGTTCACAACGGAACTGCGGTCCGCACATGAACGCCCGAGCATTGAGATCATTCTCCGTATGGGATACTATTGGATATCAATGGAAGCGCATCCAGTTCGTCGAAGGCTGCGACAAATGTCAACGGTTTTCCAACCTCAATCACATCCCTCCTCACAAACTCTCTTGCATGACTACGCCATGGCCTTTCGCCACATGGGGAATCGACGTCATCGGCAAGATCACTCCTCCCGAGGGAGCAATGGTCACGAGTTCATTTTAGTCGCGATCGACTACTTCACCAAATGGGTAGAAGCCGGATCGTACAAGGTGCGAATTCTAAGAAGGTGGCCGAGTTCATCCGAGAGAACATCATGTGCCGATACGGAGTGCCCAACGAGATCATCTCCGACAATGGGACTCACTTCGAAGGAGATTGTGACCAACTATTGACCGAATTCGAGTCACACGTCACGGAGTCTTCTCCTTACAGACCACAAACCAATGGTGCGGTAGAGCGGCCAACAAGACTCTCGCCATGATAATCGAAAGATGACCACCGAGGTCGGGATCGGCCCGAAAAGCTACATCTAGCCCTGCGGGGATACCGAACATCGGTCGGAACCGCCACGGGAGACTCCGTTCGTACTTACCTACGGAATGGAAGCGATGTTACCCGTGGAATTGGAAATTCCATCCCTTCGAGTCCTCTTGGAAAACGGGATCAATGAAGTCGAATGGCTACGGAGCCGTCACGACGAACTTGCTTTACTCGACGAGCGCGATTGAAAGCCATGGAACACACTCGAGCCTACCGGAGCGAGAATGGCACGAGCATTCGACAAGAAAGTCAAGATCCGAGACATCGAGAGAAGGCGACTTGGTGCTAAAGGAAAAGCCTCCTATGCGAGACCAATCCCCTCGGAAGCGGGAGCCTACATGGATAGGACCGTTCGTGGTACAAAGAATCTTCTCACGGAGGAGCCATGAAGCTAGCGATTTGGACGGAAACCCTTTCGTTAACCCGTGAACGGAAGCAAGCTCATGAGATATTTCGTTTGAGGAAGAGCACGAGTCAACTCTCCTTCCCCATACACCGTCCCCCTCGGTAAATTAGAGTGCTAAAAGAGTAATACCCAATGGATACATTCCCGCTAATAATCCCGGGTAAAAAACAGGAGTCGCACTTCTTTTGTCTTTGTTTTTCTCAAATTCACCTAAAAGTGTCGAACTACGGTGACCTGAGCCCCTTAGTCCAATTGTAAAAGGGGAACGTAGGCAGCCATCTTTGGTTCGGTCTAAAAAACAAAAAAATACAATAAGCATCAATTGCTTGTGTTTCGAAAAATTCTTTTCATTTAACCTACAAATTCATAACGGGTAAAACATGCTTTGATGAGTTCAAGCACGGGCAACTCTTGACTCGCTACACGCTAGCAAAACTACAATAAAACATTAAGCAATTAATGTGTACGCAATGACAATGGGTGGATACTACGGACGGCAAGGTCAACCTAGTTTCTCGTACTAGGTCCTTCATCCTTCTTCCCCTTCCCTTTTCCCGGCGAGTGTTCTTCACCTTCGCGGAAATATTCCGGTAGGCCTTCTACGGGATCGGGGACTCTTTCCGACGCCTCCGTCAAGCCTGTGGCTGTCAACGCGATCCTTTCTCTAGCTCTCGTCTCGAGCCGCCTCGCTTCGAGCCATCATCATAGTGCTTTGATTGGCCTCCCGATCGGCACTTGCCACATAATCAGCCATGGCATCGCCGATATAATTCCCGAGTTAGCCCTCGCTTCGTCCTCCTCAAGGTCGAGTCATCCCGGGTGATCGGCACCCAACGGCTCACTCCGTCTTCACAAGATAGCCATCTGTGTCTCCCCCATACACTCTTCGTACCGGTTCGAATCTGCGTCGACAGAACAGTGCCCTCTCTCCGGTGAAAGAGAACCACTGGCGAGGAAAGGACGTGTATTGCCACCACCGGGTGATCGGCAATAGCGTCGAAGGATCTTCCATCCGCAAAGATCCCACCTCAAAGGTAGCGGCATAACTCGAGATCGGTCGGTGGCATACGCTCCCGGCCCGTCTTGCCCTTGAGAACCAATGATGGAATATAGAAAGACGTTTGAGACGGCCCCGCACTCGACAATCAACGAGACCCTCTGAGCGGTCCTACAAGTCTGTAACTTCCAATGGGGAACCCACCATCGCAAGTGATGCGTGCAAAGTCCGGCCATCCGAGCTCCGGCTCGGCTGATTGCCCCTATCACCGAGAGGACGTCGCGAGAAAGACCAAGCGTCACAAGACATTGGCACCTCGGGCATCATCTGCGGCCTCTCCCTCGACCGCCATGGTCGGCATAGCGGGACTCCCTCCCCACATGTATCGGCTACCGGTCGCCATCCGGCCTATGCCCGGGAACGTCTCGCCCAAGACCAATGGCACGATGTCTCCCCCACTCCGCGGCTGCCTCACCGAGGTCCAGTGCAACGCTTGTGATGGCACATACCCGAGAAGACGTGAATGTGAACAAAGTAGCAATCGCGCAGAGCAAACGCGTCCCACGAAAAGACGCTCCCTCGGCTCGGCAAATCTTTCGGGCGGTCCCGAAATGTCAACGTAATCGGTATCTGTATCGGCATCCCGTATGCTTCTCCGACGAGATACCCAATAAAGACACTAGCTTCTCAACGGTGGCCATGCCACCGGATACGGAAGAACTAGGCATTAGTCTCGGGTCCTCGAGAATGGCCCGGAAATCTTCAAATGTAGGAGTGATTTCGTTGTACGAAAGGCTGTACACATTCCTCCGTACGTCCCGAACCGAGACGCGGCTCTCAAAAGATCCCAATCTGGCATGAGCTCCTTCAAAGCCCACGAGATTTAATCCATGTGACCTTCGAAAAACCTCTTGCTACGCCTCGTGTGGTTCCGTACCCACGACCGAAAGTTGTCCAAATATCGCTCTTGCATCCGAGACGATAACTTGGGAAAGGAAGCCATGTCGAAGGTGAAGAAAACCTTAAGAAATGGAAAAGAATTCAGCCGGATGAACAAAGCAATGCGCAGTTTTCTCACCAATTGCAAAGCCGAAGCGCAATTTAAAGAATCTGAAATTCGGTTCTAGTCCGGCCGGACTCCTCTGCAGTTGACTTGGTCAACTCTGCGGCCATTGCCTTAAAATTGGAAACATTTCCAAACCATGCCCTGTTCACTCCTATGAAATCTGCGTGCACCACGATTTCATTCAACAAATATCAATATCCCTTGCCCCAGGGCTCGTGCAGCGGTGCAAATAATTAAAAATTAGTGCATACATGCTTAATTTTTGACCCGTTCAATTTTTAATGCATTTCTCTTTTTTATTTATTTTTGATTAACCTATTTGCTTATTTGCCGAAAATAACTGAAGGTGATCATAGAATAAATATGCGAAGTACGAGTTCCGCCCCACGGCGCCTTTTTGCAAATACGGTTCAAATCAAAATTTATTCTGACAAATACATACATTTTGTCTAAACAAAGTAGTAAAGAAAGAAAGTAAAAGGGGACTACTACGAGTCCCTGCTCGTCATCCGTACACTCGACGTCTTGCTCGCCGCCGCCGGATCCGTCGCAAACGGGAACTCGCCGAACTCCTCGGTAGGAATAGGCAACGGGCCTCCTCGGAGTACGCGAACTCGAGGACTCCTCTCTCGCGCCCGAGTGCGCGAGAAGAAGGAGCTCCAAATCCAGCCGTTCCGTCCGCGAGGCGGCCAAACCCCTGCGTAAAGTCCTCCCCACCAACCGTGGGAGCAGCGAACCCCTCGGCCTAGACGGCCCCGATCACGGACGCCCACGCTCCTCCGGAACCGCACCGCATGAACTCCACGAGCCTCCCCGGCGTAGGCGGACCACCCGTCCACCAGCCTCGGCCTCATTATACGAACGGCCGATACCTGCGAACCGGAAAATCATCGAAAGCGAGCGTAAAGTACGAGATGCAACATGTGCAGAATGCTACTATCAAATGCAGAAAATCAAAAAGGTGCTCACCGAAGCATTGGGGTCCGCCCTGTATCGCGGCCTCGGCTCAGCCGGAAGCGGGATCACAAGTCACCTACGCGAACTGTCCAGCCCCTCGTATGCTAGCCTAGCTCGCGGGACCGGAAAATCTCGAGGACCTCCAGGGACCTCGCCCTCTCTATGCTGCACCTGCGGGCTCCTCAGCCTCATCCTCAAGAAATCATCATAGGCGGCCCCGCTATGAGGTACTCGTGAGAAGTATACGCCCTGTAGGTACCCCTCCAGCTCATCAATCGGCATCTCCTGGGATGCCGCATGTACAAAGGAGGATCCACGGCACCAAGGGAAGAGACCTCGCCTATGCCGACGGGTCACCCTCTCCCCAAATACATGGCGTCACGCTGAAGTCCCACCAGAGCTTCCGCCGCCGTGTAGTCTCGGCGGCCCGCACCGCTACATGATCAAACCTGCTCCACTGTGTCACTGGATCCTCTCGAGAGAACTCCGGGTTCGGCGCCGAGAGATATCTCCTCGTATGACACTCGAGTGACAACTCTCGAAGAGACCGCCCTCTTCGCCTTCTTACGCCAAACCAAGCATGGCGGGGAACGAGGGGACGGTACGGCTCCTTGATGTCCCAAGCTCGCGGACCGAACACCTCGTAGCACCGGCACTCGCCAAGAGAATGGAAAGTTATGTCGGCTACAAAGCTGATACATACGAGTACATAAAAGAGGCAAGGAAGAGAAAAAGTACGTGAACTTACATCCAAGACAGGTGTGAAGCAGCTAAATGAGTGCTCCTCTCCCCGCGAGAACTTGTCCAGGGAGTGGTAAAGCTCAGCCAGTCCAGGATAATGCCCCACAATGCCTGCACCGCCTCAAAGGCACCCCGACTCTTCTGGTTATGAGTACTAACCGTCCCTGTCCCCTGCAGACAAACAAGACAGAAGCAACGTCAACAAAATGCAACAATGCGTGTCAAAATGATGCAATGCAGATATGGTTCTCATTCATTTCCTACGTATATTCAAAATCTTTCGAAAACTCCGTCGAATCCGGAACTTTCAAAACATTTCGAAAACTCCGTCGAATCCGGAACTTTCAAAATCTTTCGAAAACTCCGTCGAATCCTGAACTTTCAAAACATTTCGAAAACTCCGTCGAATCCGGAACTTTCAAATTCTTTCGAATTTTTTGAAAATTTCGCTCCGTCCCGAATTAAAGCTACTTTAATTTTGGAAAATGCATCTAGACATGGAATTTTGCAACCAAAATTGTTATGTCATCCACCCATGATATCAATTGAACTACATCCTAGTCAATTTCGACAACGATTCATAGCAAAGTCAAAAGCCCCAAATCGGGCACCAAAATCCCTAAGTTCATTCCTAACAAATTTCTAACATTTAAAGAATGCACATTCTTAAAATTAATGGAATTTGTAGGAAGCTTACTTGTCTTTCGATCCCTCCCTTAGAGTTGTGGCGGTCCCTCGCCGGATAAAACTCCGCCGGATTCAATGGAAGAGTGGTGGTTCGAATGGTCCGAACCAATCGAGTTCTTTCGTCATCGGTCCTTCCGTGGCGAGCCATTGGTCCTCCTTCACCCTCCATAGCGAATTTCCCTCACAAATTCGAGCAAACCTTGCAATTTGGGGTGGAAAATTTTCTCTCCTCTCTCTCTCTCGCCGGCAACAATGGAAGAAATGGCTTCTTCCTTCCCCAGCCTCGGCATTAAAAAGGATTCTGAAATTGTAAAAGTCCGACCGGACTCTTACGCACTAGAATAATTTTTCCCCTTTTGCCCTCGGCTTTTGGCAATTCCAATTTTACCACTTTTGGCCCCCAAAAGTGTAAAATTTCCCCCAGTTAGACATTTCTAACACCCTATCCCCCGAGGATAAATCAAAGTTAGTTCTCACTAACGCTCGTCTCCTGACGTTAAATTCAGTCCAGTTGACGTTTGACATTCAAACGTTCAACCATGTCTCCGGACATTCCAGTTACTATTCCGTCTCCTGACGTTAAAATTTAATAATGGTCTTCACCATTAAAGTCTCAATTGCGACCTTTCACGGTTCGATTTCAATTCTCAACCGCGACCTTTCACGGTCCGATTTCAATCCTCAATTGCGACCTTTCACGGTCCGATTTCAATTCTCAATCGCGACCTTTCACGGTCCGATTTCAATCCTCAATTGCGACCTTTCACGGTCCGATTCCAATTCTCAATCGCGACCTTTTACGGTCCGATCTCAATCCTCAATTGCGACCTTTCACGGTCCGATTTCAATTCTCAATCGCGACCTTTCACGGTCCGATCTCAATCCTCAATCGCGACCTTTTACGGTCCGATCTCAATCCTCAATTGCGACCTTTCACGGTCCGATTTCAATTCTCAATCGCGACCTTTCACGTTCCGATCTCAATCCTCAATTGCGACCTTTCACGGTCCGATTTCAATTCTCAATCGCGACCTTTCACGGTCCGATTTCAATCCTCAATAGCGACCTTTCACGGTCCGATTCCAATTCTCAATCGCGACCTTTCACGGTCCGATTTCGAGTCTCAATCGCGACCTTTCATGGTCCCATCTCAAACAGTCAATCCCGACCTTCGCGGTCCGACCTCCACTCTCCTATCGAGACCTTCGCTGTTCGTCTTCTCGGCAACAGCAATAAGCCCGAACCCCAAGGCACGAACGCCTCGCAACAATCCCTCTTCGGCAACAGCAATAAGCCCGAACCCCAAGGCACGAACGCCTCGCAACAATCCCTCTTCGGCAACAGCAATAAGCCCGAACCCCAAGGCACGAATGCCTCGCAACAATCCCTCTTCGGCAACAGCAATAAGCCCGAACCCCAAGGCACGAACGCCTCGCAACAATCCCTCTTCGGCAACAGCAATAAGCCCGAACCCCAAGGCACGAACGCCTCGCAACAATCCCTCTTCGGCAACAGCAATAAGCCCGAACCCCAAGGCACGAACGCCTCGCAACAATCCCTCTTCGGCAACAGCAATAAGCCCGAACCCCAAGGCACGAACGCCTCGCAACAATCCCTCTTCGGCCATCCTCGTAAGCCCGAACACCTTTTCACTTCAGCAAGTGAACATTCATCTCCCCGGCCGCCAGTCGTAAGCCCGATCGCTCATCCCCCAGCAGGATAAAACTGGCAACAGCAATAAGCCCAGCACCCAAGGCACGAACGCCCTCGTCAGCATCGCAACTCCGGTTTGAGGCGCCACACGCCCTCGAAGGTTTCAGAAGTCCCAGGTTCAGACGCCTCCTAACAGTCTCCATTCAGGTACAGGCACCTCGCGAATGGTCTCATCCAGGTTTAGACGCCTCCTAACAGTCTCGCTCAGGTCAAGGTCCCCATGCGCGGCCCTTGCCCCTTTTCGTACTACGATCGACTTGATTCTCGCTCGGGATACGTAGGAATCCTTTTCGCTAAGGGTCCAGCCAGCTGACCGCCCAGGTCTCCTTCAAAGTAAGGCATCCCGATTTGGATCCTTATCTTTTTCAACGACCCCACCTCCTTCGGAGGAGACGTCGCTGAGGGGCTAACTGTAAGTACCCAAATCCGGATCATCCAAATCCGTCAGAAAGTTAACCGAAATCCGTTAACTGGCCCACTCTAGGTTAACCGGAACTCGTTAAACTCCCCGTTGCTATGCCAACGAGACATCCCGGGACTGGCCCGTGCATCCCGACGTCGAACCGTACTTAACACGTGTCATCACACGTAAAAGCATGGCTTTCCCTGAAAACGCATTTTCCGGCACTTTCCGGGGGCATTTCGGACATTTCTGACCGTTATTTTAAAAAACGGACAAAACCGGGACCGGGAACAAATTCCCATGAAGTGGTGACTCGAGAGGGCACGTGGCAGCCATGCCACCTCCCTCTAGTCACCCTTCAATCAAATTCAAAGGGAAAAGACCAAAATGCCCCTGGTTTGCAAGCCAAGTCCGGCCGGACTCACTGTGCACATTTTCCGAAATTGCGCAAGTCCTTCAAATTCTCAAAATACCACAAAACCCCCGGACTCGTGCCAAGTCCGTCCAGGACTCCTACCGCAAATTTCACCTATAAATAGAAATGGTCACAAAGCCAAATGGACAGAAAATTTACACCAAAAATCACCACCCCCCACGGTCCAAACTGGTTTTCACCCCTCCCGAGCTCCCGTTCTGTCTCGATTCGCGTGAAACCTTCGTATTTCGATCAAATACGCCCCTTTCAACTTCGAAACAACCTTTCGAATCACTTTCCGTGTCCCGTACACACCTCCCGAGCCAAAGGAGTCGACCCTAGCCATAGGTATAACTCCCTCTCTCTAAATCTCCCGTTTCGTCTCGGTTTACGCGCCAGTCGCTATAACCGTTTCGAACGTCATTATCGAAATGTAGACGCCTCCGTCTAACGGGGTCCGATACGTTTTAGCCCCTCGATCCTCTTCTCTTTCCGTAAGAGAAGTAATCACGGGTTAAAACGGCGTTCCGACCCCGTTCCGTTTACTTTTATGTCATTTACCATTCCGGATCGATCGATCCGTTGATTGTCATTTACAATTCCGAGCCATTTGGCCTCGTTGATCGTCATTTACAATTCCGAGCCGTTTGGCCTCATTGATCGTCATTTACAATTCCGAGCCGTTTGGCCTCGTCGATCGTCATTTACGAATCCGGATCGTTTGATTCCGTTGATACCGCACTTTAAATACTGTCATTTACAAAGTCCGATCCGTTTGGATTGTGATAGTATTTACTTTTCAAAGTCCGAGTCGCAACCCGATTCGTTGATCGCATGTCATTTAATACGCATTTTTCCCGTAAAAATCGTTAACAATGTAATGCCCGATTCAAAACCGGAGTTCGTCCGTCGAACTCTCTTTCAAAACGCGCGAAATGACGTTCGGCCTCCGAACGCTCATCTTCAAACTCAAAGCCGCCATTTGACACTTAAAATCATTTAATACGCATTTTTCCCGTAAAAATGGGTGCTGCAATGACTCGCACGGCTCAAAATCGACGTTTGCCACGCAAACGCTCATTTCAAACTCAAAGTCGACGTTTGCCACGCAAACGCTCATTTCAAACTCAAAATCGACGTTTGCCACGCAAACGCTCTTTTCAACTCAAACCGATGTTTGTCATTCAAACGCTCGTCTTTTCAAAAGTCGCCTAATCAACGTTTGTCATTCAAACCAAGATTAAGCTTGTCATTCAAGCCCCCATTTCAAAAGACACACACACACACACACGATTTCGAGAAAGGTAGAAAGACTCGTCATGCGAGGCGTTTCGGGCGATCTCGTAATACTCTACCCGAAACGTAACTTGACCTCCGAACCTAACAATCTATGGTACAAAAAAGCTTTTTACTCGTTTTTGCTGCCAATAAAAATGATCCCCGTTTTCAAAAGCCTTTTCCTAAGTTTTTACTACCAATAAAAACGACACCTTTTCACAATAGCAGTTTCTCAACGTTTGGGCTCAAAATACAAAAACCGCATGGCGACTCCTCATTTTGTTCCTTCCCATGAAGCGAGGTCTCAGACACCAACCCCTCCGCGAAAGACAACCGCCTTTTCCGCGCCCCCCGCCCGCGCGCGGAAAAGATCGGGTAATTTCAGTACCCAATAATTTTGTAAAGAAACGGGACGTACCCGATGATTTTATTATTTGAAAACAGAATTGAAAATGCCAAGGGCAAATAAAATGAGCCACAGGGGTAATTTTGAAAAATAGGCCACGGGGGCACTGGAGGGAAAACTGGATTGGAAATGATTGGAAATGCCAGGGGCACAAAGGGTAAAATAGGCCTATGGGGAATAAAATTGTAAAATTGAGCCTTCGGGGGCAAAATTGTAAAAACTAGCCACAGGGGCTAAGTATGTCGCATGACTTAGTATGCCAAGTGGCTAGGTTTGTCGCGTGACATAGGTAGCCTGAACTGTACTTTACAGAACCTTTGGAATTGGACTGGAATTGCCGACACGGGTTGGAATTGGGTGACCAAAGAGGTCACATGCCTGATTCTACTGGGGCATGGCAAAGAGATACTGGTCCCTTACTATAAGGATGGAAACAGGGTGACCTAGGAGGTCAAACGGCCGATCCTACTGGGAATGTGCCAAATAAAGGGGGGTGACCAATGTGGTCATATAGTTGGACTTTTATGAAAAGCTATCTTACCACGGAGGAATGACAAAGGAAGAGGGGTGACCATAGCGGTCGGATGGCTATACCTTTGCGAAAAGCTTACGCACCATTGAGGAATGGGGAAAGAAAAAGGGTGACCAATGTGGTCGGATGGCTATACCTTTGCGAAAAGCTTACGCACCATTGAGGAATGGGGAAAGAAAAAGGGTGACCAATGTGGTCGGATGGCTGGACCTTTATGAAAGGCTACCTACGTATCCCGGAGGAATCAAGACTTAGTCGTAGTTCAAGCTTCATCTAGATAGTTAGGAACGATGTCTACGATTCTTGAGGTTTTGACAATTAATGGAGGTTGTCACCTGAGGAAGCTAAAGCTTACGTCACTATCGAGTAGATAGAGGCAGCTATAGCTGGAAAACTTGAGCATACTTCTCAATTTGTGATAGAGGTAGCTAAAGTTGAATTTTTGACAATTAGGAAACTGTCACCTGGCATTATCTCGTTATAACGGAAGTAACGGAGGCGCTATTGGGAGAAAATGTTATCATTAGCAATTGGCACGTTACTTGAGCCTAGGGGTGATTTTTTTCTTGGAAACATGGTAGGGACTGGGTCTGGATGTACATATGGAATGTGTTTGGAAATTGTTTAAGATGAGTTTCAAGCAGGTGGGGTCATATCCCTTGGGTGCGGAATGAGCTGCTGCTGTGGTTACTGAGATGTTATCGACGTGGACTGGAATTCCCTCTTGGGCTGAGACTGGGTTTAAAACTCGGATCTCGATGAATGTTCCTCTCTCACACTCTGGCATTTGAAGCTAATGCTGACAGGCTCTTACTACCAAAGACTAAAGCAGATGTCGAAGTGACCAAACCTCTCTTCTAGGGATGGATGCGACTTATTGGAGCCCCGGTCTGAGGAAAAACTTTTCTACAAAGCCCCATGAAAGATCCTTTCACTGGCAAAGCCCCGGTTGGATGAACTGAGTAGGCGAAGTTTTAGGTTACGAAGAAGTGACTTAGTGAAGCCCCAATCTAATGACCTAGCAAAAATCCCAATCTGATTGGTACTGCAAAAGTAATCCTGAGGTTAATCTGACCAAGACCGAATCTATCTTGTTGACATGGTGAGGAACCCGATGCAGACCCCAAAAATGGCTAAAGAAGCCCCAGTTTAAAGAAACGCTTGACAAAGTCCCATCCTTGAAGAGTTTCGAGGCAGCCCTAATGCGAATTGTAGCAGAAGAGGGAAAACCTATCCTTTCGTACTCTCTCTTTTATTTTCTTTAGTCACTCAGTCAACCTTAAGAAGATGTGGACGAAGAGAATTTCAGAAATTTATACATGCAGGGGCATATTTTTCGAAAGATGGGAATAGATCCCGATTTTGTGTTATTTTGATGGCCTTATTCGACGTAGGCACAAGAACTCGCTTTGGGTTTGACTCTTTTGAGAGAGTATAAGCGTAGAAAGGTTTGTAAAAGTGTATGGAAGCCCCTGTTGACAGAAAATCAGTGTTTAGCACTATTTTTCCTAAGATGTAGAAAGAGAAGACTTGTCAAGACATCTGAAAACTTGTTTTATTTACAATGATCACAAGATTGCTTAAAACCCTTTATTAATGTTCGGGTTATTCAACCACTAATTTCGATATGAACAAACATTTTGATTAATCATGAGGAGAAAGTCAACCAATGTCGCGGATCAAGGTTGGCTAGTGTGAAAGAAAGGTTTGTGTATAGGGAGGTCATTGATGAGACCGGGTTTTCTGGGATCTGACTGTGTCTATGGGAGAGGTCATTTGATGAGACCGGGTTTTCGGGAATTTGGATGTGCTTATGGAAGAGGCCACTGACGAGACCGAATTTTCGGGAATTTGAATGTGTTTATGACCGGACCATTGCTGGTTGCCTACGTTCCCCTCATTGTGAGGAGCTCAGGTCGCCGTAGTTCGGCTTCGGTCGGACTGTTTCATGCTTTGGGAAATGGGATTTGTGGTTCCTTTAGTGAAAAGGCTCGGATGAGAAGATTGGATGATGAGGCGTGGGCCTCGGGATGATTCCTTGACCAAGTCATTCTTGGATGACTGCTTCTGATTGCTTCCTCTCTCATTGGGGAAGAAAAGATTTGCACGTGCCTACAGGCGTATGAAATGCTTCTGGCTTTGCTTTGACCGCCCCATTGTTATCGACAACTTTCATTCTCTGAGGTTTGATTTTGCCTGTCAGTCAAGCTTTTGATGGGCGGTGCTGGGTCCTTGGCCTCATTTTTTTATATGCAACCCTGTTTTTTGCCTAGACTGCCCCCCTTTTTTTTGGATTTTCAGCCTAGCTGGGCATTACCCTTTTTGCACTAAGATTTTTCTTTTTCTTTTTTTTTTTTTTTATGTGCAACCTGTTTTTGCCTAGGCTGTCCTTTTTGGGATTTTCGGCCTAGGGGTATTACTCTTTTTGCACTTGCATTTTTTTTCTAAAGCACTTGAGGGCCAAGGCGAGCCTCTGCTTGAATTTTTCTTGACATCCTTAAGGTCGAAGGCAGGCTCCTAGGTTGTTGTCGACACGGGGTCAATCTTTCGAAGCTGAGTGGCCTCTTGCTGTCCCTTGATGTTGCCGCCGTCGTTGACTTGGTCAAGGTGATGGTGAGGACATGGTTTGGGAAGTGTATGGCTTGATGAAGGCTTTTGTGAGGTAAGGAAAGTGTATGGGGAAGGCATTAGTTGACTTTCTCACACTGATTAATCAGAACGTTAAATTATTTCGAGAGATTATTTGTTGAGCAATGCAAGTGATCATATAAAATAAAACCATTTCATTAAATGTAATGTAGGTGTGCAAATAATGTCTTAAGTCTAGCAAGAAAAGAAGAAGACTCTTTTATAGAAAATTAAAGATTAATTACAATGTCCATGGAGGACTTGATTGAAAGAGAAACGTACTAGAACCTACGAAGGTTGACTGAGAGACTATATATTTTTTTTTCTTACTTAAGGATAGGTAGACCCTAGTCTAGCTACTCTTCGCTGCTTGGACTGCCAGGGAGCTTGAGCTTTCCTTCGTAGATCAGCCATTGAATTTCTTTCTTCAGATCCAAGCACTTGTCTGTCACGTGACCATAATGCTTGTGGTACTCACAGAACTTGGTCCTGTCAACTTTACGTGGGTTTCTCGGCTTATAATTCTTGAGAGGTGTGAGAAGGCCTCGTTTCACCAAATCATCGAAAACTTTGCTCATGGGCATCCCAAAATCATCAAGCTGACGTTTCTGACCTTGCACTTCTTGAATCGACCTCTTACCATAACTTTCTGTTTTTGGCCCATGGAGGTTCTCGAGCTTCCCATCTTCTATCAACTTCTGGATCTCATGCCTCAAATAGCAGCAATCATCAGTGTCATGCCCTGGGTATTGATGGAAAAGACAATGCTTAGACTCATCCATTTGAACGTTGGGGTTCTTGGGCTTCCAATTCTCCAGTGGCTTTATCAGCTTTTCTTTCATCAGCTTTTCCAACATCTTGCTTAAAGGCATCCCCATGTCGTCATAATGAAGGGAGCGGAGTTTTCGGGAAACATTGTTGTTCTCCAAACTTGGATTTCCATTGTCCAATTGGTTCCATTGTTGGGTTTGGCTGAAGAAGGCTACGACACTCTTTCCTTTGTGAGGGACTGGTTCTGAACCAGGTACGGTTGCTGCTTGGTACTGGTGGCATTGGGTTATACTTGGTGGAATCGATTCCTTGCCTGGTTCGACATCTTGGGTCAAGGGAGTATTGATGAGGTCAAGCTTTTCTTGCATCTGTTTCACTTGCTCCATCAATATTGCCACATGGGGGTCAATGGGAACTCTCAAGTTACTGGAAATCGCAACAGGACTTGTATCGGCAGAGGGAACCATAGTAGCAGACTGGTGAAACTGACGGCTGAATTCATTAAGTCTGGTAGGTGACAGCTGAAAACTTGAATCATCCTTTGGCAACTCATGATTGCATTCAGGTGGGTATAGTGGCTTCAGAACATAGCCACATAGCTCGAACTGATTATGTGAAGCTGGAGTATAGACTGGCAGGTATTGCTGGAACTGAGAAACAGGCGGGGTGAAGCTCAATCCGTTCTGAGGAGTTGAGGGCGATGGGGCCCTGATGAGCTGGGATGTTGGAAAGGACTGAGGAGGAGTGGTCCGTGGCAAGGGATCATATGCGGATGGAGGAAGGTATTGGTTGTAGGATGGAAGGTCTTGGTTATAGGATGAAGGGACTGAAATCACTGTTTCTGAAGTCTCATCTTCGACTACCACCAGAGAACCGTTCGACTCAACTGTTACCTGAATTCCATGACGACGGAGTGCATCGATAAGCATGGCTTGCTGTTCCTCATGAACCTTATGGGCATTTTCCAAAGCTAGGACTAACTCTTCCTTCCTAACCATCTGATTTCCTGCACCCTCACTGTTTTCTGTCAAATCTGCCATTCTGACTCTCTGAGCTGACAAAGTTGACGATTCTGCCGAACTGTCTGATCCTAAGGCTTCCGTACCGAAAGGCCACTGACCCAGTATTCTTGCCCACTTCTTTCTCGCTGCGGGAAAGGGATAGGCAAGGTTTTGACTCGGGGATAGGTAAGGTTTAGATTCGAAGGTAGGTAAGATTTAGACTCGGAGGTAAGTGTTTAGGCTAAAGGCTCAAGTAACATGCCCTTGTCGCTTAAGTATTACTCAAAATACATTTTCTCCTAATCCTAATTGATCGGAAAAGATGAGACCTTGTAAGGTCAAGATTGAAATTTGGAGATCGGACCGAGGAGGTCGCGATTAGGGATTTGACCATGAAAGGTCGAGAGATGGAAAATCAGAAATCGGACCGAGGAGGTCTCGATTAAGGATTTGACCATGAAAGGTCGGGAGATGGAAGATCGGAAATCGGACCGAGGAGGTCTCGATTAGGGATTTGACCATGAAAGGTCGAGATAGGGAAATCGGAAATCGAACCGAGGAGGTCTCGATTAGGGATTTGACCATGAAAGGTCGAGACAGGAAAATCGGAAATCGGACCGAGGAGGTCTCGATTAGGGATATCAGAGATAGGACCATGCAATTATGATTCCGTTAATTGTTCAAGTTTACTTAAAACAATGTCTTTTATTTATTCCTATTTGGTTGGAAAAGGGGGTTTTCCCTTCTTTTTCGCAACTACTCTAGATCCTGGATCAGTGGGTTCCGTCACTACGTCTATAAGCCCCTCGTATTCCACCTGTATTTCGACCTCCCAGGGTGGACAGCCCTGGGCGAGGGTCCTATAGGGCACGCGGATTCCACCGATCGAGAGAGAAGAACGCTCCTAATGGGTCTAGCGGGTCATAGGAACTTTTAACGCACGAGCGATGCGGATTATAGTCAAGGAAGTACCGGGAAAGTCTCGTCTTTCAGCCTTAACGGAATTTTGGCAGAATTTCGCTTGCGCGAATGACGTTTTGACTTTTCGGTAATGTCCGAGAAGATAATAGGCATGGGTCGGATGGTAAAGGCCGGATGACACAGTGTCACATTGAACTTCATTGCATACGCCGTGCGTGAGTCAAAATCGAAGTCAATGTCAGGTCAAGATCTTGCCAATTTTTCCTTGTCGGAATTTTGGCAGAGCTTCGCTTGAGCGAAAGATCTTTTGGATTTTCTTGGCAAGGACTCGGTCTCGACTCTTACGCATTCCGTGTAGGTCAAGGTCAAAGTCAATGTCGGAGTCAAGGTTCTACCAATTTTTCCTTGTCGGAATTTTGGCAGAGTTTCGCTTGAGTGAAAG
This sequence comes from Adenophora triphylla var. japonica, assembly GCA_022495995.1. Taxonomy (NCBI): domain Eukaryota; kingdom Viridiplantae; phylum Streptophyta; class Magnoliopsida; order Asterales; family Campanulaceae; genus Adenophora; species Adenophora triphylla. The sequence continues at coordinate 106,210 of JAFEMH010006105.1, read as the reverse complement.
ATCTTGACTTCCGTTATGAACTAAGGCTTGACCTTTACGGGGATATGTAACTGGGCTATATGACACGGAGTAGACCAAAAACCAACCAAAAGTCATGGTTTTTTGAAACGTGTGACACAGACTGTGCATTGGTCGACACTGGCTGCCATGGGGAGTTTGGGATGATTCCGTGCGCGCCCGGGAGCATCGTAAGGCTGTCCGTGACTGCAGCTGATAAACCATCCCAGGTTTAAAGGGACGTGCGTGCAAAGTGTACAGGATATATAAGGTGCGCGTAGTGTGCGGTCTCCTAAAAATGTTCCTTTTTGAGTTAAAACAGGGATTTTCATAAATGTGTTTTAAAGGAATGATTTTTGGGACGGGGAAAATGCAACAGATAAGGTACGTAAATTTTCTGGGAGCCCCAGTCAGTCTTGGAACTGAATAGCCCCAAGCTGCCAAGGCTGCCAGATTAACCTCAATTTTTCCTGGTGGAATTGCCACTGAGGTCGCCCGGTCAGAATCCAAGGAGGATTGAGCCGTACGACTGCATGGATCAATTTTCCAGGTTCCACTCCTTTGCAATTTCAGGTTGTTTCCCGTTCAAAGTATGCACAATTCCCAAGATGCAAGATGCAATGCAATGCAAAGAAAGAAAGCAAGCACGATAATTGGAATCCGCGACGGGAGTCTAACCCGCTCAAAGGGAAAAGCTTTATTTTTACTTTTTTTCGAAAAGTGATACCGGTACGTGGGATTGTTAAACCACCGTTTATCCCAAGCCCCGGGTTAGGGAGCGATACAGGAAGGTTAGTGGTTTCCACCTATATACCAGGTATCGTTTATTTTAAAAATGAAAGCTTTTCTCCTTTGGGATCTCCCCAGCGGAGTCGCCAAACTGTGAATGTGTGCCCAAATTTTAATTTTTGTTGGATTCACGCGAGTTTGAAGACATCCGGTTTAATTTGAAAAATGGAGTCGCCACGCCATTTTGTTTTCCTCAAAACTTTGAAAAAAAGGTTTTTATGGGTTCGGAGGTTAAGTTACCCCTTGGAAAGAACGGATCGTCGTTCACCCAAAGTGCCTTGCCGTAGCAAGTCTCCCTAAATTCCATTTATCGTGCTTGCTTGCGTGCTTTCTTGTGTGCATTTGTTTGAATAAAAGGGGAGGGAATGTCCCAAGTTGTCTTCCGGACGTACAAACCATTTATTGGTTGTCGCTCGGGATTTCTTGGATTTTATGTATTCGGGATTTTGATCCCGTCCTCATCTTGGACTTGTGATCATCGTTTTTTTAACCTCGGGACTTGCGTGATCAAGAGAAAGATTATAGTCCAAAATGAGGTTCTTTAGGAAAGGAGTGACCTTAGCCCATCAATCCTACACTTTAAGACGATTGAGCTTATATGGATGCTCCATGCTCGTCTTAAGCGATAATCGGAGATATAGGCTCAAGGTTTATCCCTTTCTAAAGAGATTGTGGCACCTTTAATGGAAGAAACGATGTAAAGATAGGATCTTTACACCGGTCCGTTCCAAGGTTGCTAATGGGGACATGGGGGAATGCATGTAAAAATGACATTTTTAGTGAAAAGATGACATTTTGGGTTGAAAAGGATGCTTTTGATTTGCAAAGGATGCTATTTATGTAAAGAAATGATTTTAATGCAAAGGATGCAACTTTATGTGGAAAAATAGCAATTTTAGGTACAAATGGTGCATAAAGATGTTAAAAGGATGCTACTTTGATGTGAAGAAATGATTTTTATTGCAAATGATGCACCTTTAATATAAAAAAGAGATTTTAGTGCAAAGGATGCTAATTTGAATGCAAAGGATGCTTTTTATGTATGAAAATGGTTTTTTAGGTGCAAAGGATGCACCTTTATGTATGAAAATGGCATTTTAATGAAAAGATAGCATTTTTATGTACAAAGATACTATCTAAATCATCAGATTATAGCATGATGGGGGTTAAAATCAGATTACAAACTGAACAGATGAAGATTCTGCAAACTGGCCTAAGTTGTCGCGTGACATAGGTTGCCTATGTCGCGTGACATAGGTTGCCTATATCGTGTGACATAGGTTGCCTATGTCGCGTGACATAGGTTGCCTATGTCGCGTGACATACTTAGCCACTTGAAGAGTCTTCAACAGCTGGGATCTACAGAGGTAACAAGGCATTAATATAGCCAAGTTACGTCACAAATAGATCTCAGAGAGCAAGTATTTCAATAATGAATACTTCAAGAGGGTGTGGATATGAGGGATCCACACTCATCTTGAGTGTTCATGCAAGAAACAATGCCAAGCCGGAGCTTTTACATGAAATGGTATGCAATCAGATGTGGATCTAGGCAATATGATACTAAAGCATGCAACTTTAATCAGGATATATCATTATTAACACATTTAGCATATAGATCTCATGTATAATGAAGATAGGGAAAGGAAAAGGGTAGAAAATCGTTACCCTTGAAGACCACGACTTCCTATATCAAGTTAGATATAGGAGCCTTCAAACAGCAACCTCCGGGGACTGAGATCAAGCCTTGGTTTAATGAGAACCTTTGGTTCTTGATGTGTGTGGGAAGTGTGGGTGAGATTGGTTGTATGGTGGGTGATTTGGGAGGATTAGTGTATGTTTTGGGGGATATGGGAAGAGGGAGTAGGCTTCTGGGGGTATTCTCTGTAGAGGGGCACTGAGGAGTGAAGAAAGGGTGCCTAAAATGAGAGGTGAAGGCCTCTATTTATAGGCTGCATGCATGGGCTTAGTATGTCGCACGACATAACAAGCCATAACCGTTTTCCTTCTAGAAACATGCAAGGTGGCAAGCTTCTAGAAGTCTTCTTGGCAAGTTATGTCGCACGACATAACAAGCCCCTTCCAGTTCCTTCTAGAAGCATGCAATGTGGCAAGCTTCTAGAAGTCTTCTTGGCAAGTTATGTCTCACGACATAACAAGCCCCTTCCAGTTCCTTCTAGAAACATGCAAGGTGGCAGTCTTCTAGAAAGGAATTCTGCATAAACGAAAAACGTGTTTCTTTAGCTCCAAGCAGTCCCTTCTCCCCTTAGAAGGTTTGGAACATTTTCGGAATTGCTCCGGAACTCTAGGAAAGTCTGGGGAATTGCCGGGAAACTTGCCGGAATTGCCGGGAAACTTGCCGGAATTGCCGGGGAACTTAACCGGAAGGCATGAGCCAGATTTGGGTACTTACACCCCCTTTCTAACTTTTCCCCAATTTTTTAAAGGAACCCTAATTTTAAGGAACCCTAATTCTGAATTTTTGAACCCTAAGTCTCGATTAATGAATTGGTTATCGTTTCTGTGTTGCTCATAATGATATGAATTTGTTATCGTTTCTGTGTTTGCTCTTTATAGCTTGGATTTCGTGCTACTCATCTTCTCCGTCTCGTTTTTCCTCCATTGAAGAGTTGCTTGAGCTTTTCTGCTTGGGCCTATTTTCTTCAAATCTGAGCCAAGATTTTCCTTGCCTTATTCAAGGTTAGTATCTTTTCTGAGTTTGATCTGCTGGTTCTAATTCGTATGTACTGCATAACTTTTATTTGGTTTTTTTTATAATGTGTACTGTTCAAATCCCTTTTTTTATGCATTTCTTTTGTTGTTGTTTTTAATTTTGGTATATTAGGTGTCAGAAAATGAATTTAGATCGCAGTTGGATGTATAAACGCTCTGAAAATGATTTTTTATCACAAACTTTTGTTGAGGGAGTTGAGAAGTTTGTTGAATATGCTACTAGTCAAACTGAATGGATGGATGGTGCTAAAATTAAGTGTCCGTGCAAGTTGGCTAAGTGTGAGAACCAAAGATTTCTTGATGTGGATATGGTGAAGTTCCACTTGGTAAAACATGGGTTTGTTCCCAATTACTATATTTGGGCATGCCAAGGAGAAAGAAATCTAACGCATGCTGAGAACAGAAATACGGAGATCGAGGGGTCATCACCTGTTGGTGAAAATGTACCAGATGCGTACACCACTATGGTTTTCGATGCAGCTGGCCCAAATTTTAGTGTTGATGACGATGTTAAGGAGCCACTAAATCCTGAGGCTAAAAAGTTCTATGATATATTAGAAGCTTCTAAAAAATAGTTGTGGCCCGGGTGCGAGAAGCACTCTGAATTATCTCTTGTAGCTTGACTGATGAGTTTGAAGGCTGAGAATCGAATGTTTTGATCAGATGACCGAGATTATGAAGGAGATTGTTCTCCCTCTAACTTCTATGAAAGTAAGAAGCTGATGTGCGGGATGGGGTTACCGGTTGAGAAGATTGATTGTTGTTATAACGGTTGTATGATTTATAGGGGTGAGGATTCACATTTAACAACTTGCAAATTTTGTGATCATCCTCGATTTAAAAAGGCCCGGCGGGGGGATATGAAGCGCCAAAAGACCAATATTGCGTACAAGCAAATGTATTACTTCCCATTGACTCCTCGGCTGCAACGGTTGTACTCATCTAATGCTACAGCAAAAATGATGAGGTGGCATGCCGAACACATATCTGAGGATGGAATAATGCATCACCCTTCAGATTCACCAGCTTGGAAACATTTTAGCCAAATACATCCGGAGTTTGCCACTAAAAGCAGAAATATCAGGTTGGGATTGTGGACTGATGGATTTCAGCCATTTGGTCAGGGAAATAATTTTCGTCATGGCCGGTGATTATAAAACCAATAATTTGCCTCCCGGCATGTGTATGAAAGATGAATATATGTTCTTGACCGTGTTGGTTCCAGGGCCAAATAACCCAAAGCATAGATTGGATGTCTACTTGCAACCTCTTATTGCAGAGTTGAAGCAATTGTGGGAAGTAGGCATTTGTTCATATGATATTTCCAAGAAGCAAAATTTCCAAATGCGAGCTGCTTTGATGTGGACAATAAGTGACTTTCCTACTTATTCAATATTGTCGGGGTGGAGCACAGCTGGAAGGTTGGCTTGTCCGCATTGCATGGAAGAAACTGATGCATTCACGCTAAAGTGCAGCAAGAAGCAATCTTGGTTTGACAACCATTGAAAGTTCCTTCCACAAGATCATGTATATAGGAGAAATAAGGTGAACTTCATAAAAGGACAAATAGTTACAAGAGATCCTCCCACTGTACGTGAAGGGTCAAAACTTCTTAGCGAGTTGGAAACTTTGGGTTTAAAAAAGGTGACGGAGCTAGATGCAGATGTTGTTAACACATCAATTTTGAAAACGTGTGGTTGGAAAAATAAGAAGCATATTTTGGGACTTGCCATACTGGAGCTCTAATTTGATTCGACATAATTTAGATGTTACGCATATAGAAAAAAATGTGTTCGAAAATGTGTTTAACACGGTTATGAATGTGCCACTAAAGACTAAGGACACTCCTAAGTCTATAGAGGAGCTAAATGATTATTGTCGTAGACCCGAGTTGAAGCATGATGATGCAACTGGAAAGTATCCGAAAGCATGCTAAATGTTGGATAAGCAGTCTAAAGCTTGTTTGTGTGATTGGGTGAATAAAATTAAATTCCCAGATGGTTATGCATCAAACTTGGGTTGGTGTATTGATATGAAGAAACTGAAGTTGTTTGGTATGAAGAGTCATGATTGTCATGTGTTTATGCAGAGGTTGATACCAATTGCATTTTGTGAACTCTTGCCACAACAAGTGTGGAAGGCACTTACTGAACTAAGTTTTTTTTCAAAGACTTGACAACAACTGTGGTTGGGGATGCGGATATGGAACGACTTGAGAGAGATATAGTTGTTATCCTATGTAAACTTGAACGAATATTCCCGCCAAGTTTTTTTGACTCTATGGAGCATTTACCTGTTCACTTGCCTTATGAGGCAAGAATCGCCAGTCCAGTGCAGTATAGATGGATGTATCCATTTGAAAGGTACCTTCGCAAGTTGAAACTTAATGTGAAAAACAAAGCAAGAGTAGAGGGATCCATTGCAAATGCATATTTGATGGAAGAGGCATCAATGTTTTGTTCATATTATTTCGAGGATCATGTTAGAACAAAAAGCATAAATGTGCCTCATAATGCCAATGAATGCTTTGGTGAAGATGAGCAAGAAGATGTAATTTCAATATTTAAAAATTTGGGTCGAGCTTTTGGGAAGGAGAAAAAGCGATTTCTCACTGACGAGGAATACAAAGTAGCAAGAGCATATGTTTTATTGAACTGTGACGAGGTTTCTCAATACATTAAGTACGTATTTACTCTTTTTTAACAACCCCATCCTACATATATATCTTTAGTATCCATCTAAAATTCCCGTAATTGTAATTGGTTAAAGGGCATAAACTGAGCATGTAAAGAGAAGTGAACCACCCATTACGGATGCTCGACTCAGTGAGAAATTGGATAATGAATTTCCGGAGTGGTTTCAGAAATATGTAAGATTTTTCAACCATTCATCTATCTCATATTATTTTTAAGACATTTTAATTTCTATAAGTTAGTTTTTTTTATCTGTATAGGCAAGTGATCCAACGAATAACATTACGAACGTGTGGATCAAGGAACTTTCTAAAGGCCCCTACAGACGTGTGGACACATATCCTGGGTATTTAGTGAACGGATATAGGTTCCACACTATTCATCATGGTTCAAATAGAGCTACAATGAATAGTGGTGTTTGTGTTAAAGGAGAAAGCTAAGATGAACGTGAGAGTGATTATTATGGGCGCTTGGGCAAAGTTGTTCGTCTTGAATATTCGGGATTATCGCTTAAGCAAGTCTTTTTGTTCAATTGTGAATGGTTTGATCCTACCGCTTCGGGTACGTAGGTTGATCCTCACTACAATCTTGTAGAGATAAACCACAAGCGTAAATTAAATCGGTACAAACCTTTTATACTCGCTACCCAAGCTACGCAAGTTTATTATTGCACATATCCAAGTTTGAAACGAGACAAAGTAGATTGGTGGGCTGTATGTAAGATTAAAGCCCGGTCAACTGTTAAATTCATTGAGGAATCCATATCGACCTCCTTTCAAGAGGAAACCATTGAAATACATGATTCCGTGCATGCCGATATTGATAATGTCCGTTTAAATGATGTTAATAATGCATTTGTTTAGCTTGAAGATGACGTGAATGAAAATGAAGACAATGACACTAGCGAGGACGAGTTTGACACGAGTGAAGGAACAAATGATGAAAGTGAAGACATTGGTTTAGGAGATAATTCAGGTTAGTGGTAGGTATATTCTATGTTTTCACCTTAGGGATGATTACTACCTGTTCTGAATAAAAGCAAGTTATATCAGATGTGGGAGTAAAAATCATATTAAATGAGAGTCAGGGCCATTAATTCTAGTAATGCAATTATGTAACTCACAGATGGACTCAGTTTATCCACAATCATTTCCAGTAAATTGTTATCAGCCAACCACTGCATCACATCTAACGAATTGGGATACATATGATCATCTCCCCCTACAAGTTTGACCAAAACCTGAGTGTAAAGAATTGGTCAGCATAATGAAGTGCTCATTAAAAGTAAAATCAACTCAAAAACTTAAGTGTGCAATATAAGGTTGAGAATATATTCTAACCTCCATGATTGATATAATCCCAATTAAATCAACTAATTGCTGGAAAACATTTGGATGAGCCTGCAGAAGTGGGAAAAAATTGTGATCATAAAGAAAAAATAATATGGATAAGGGTATTTTAAGGGGTACAACCATTGTTGAACATATGTCATCATAACCACATTCCAAGCCTCCAGGTTTAAATAACACATGCACATACTTGTCAGGATGCATCTACTTAACATATAGATAGTGCACTCAAAAGCATTACACACTATTTTAAATGTTATTTGATTAAGATTTTGTGACACACTAGTATGAACTTTGTTATGAATGATATTTAGCCTCTGCTTTTTTGTTTGGTTATCATGTTATGGATTGTTTCATATATTCTCAAATGCCTAGAGGTAAAGGAAAGCGAGGAATGCATGTAAGTCAGCAACGGAGGGACTTTTGTTCTTCCTCTTCAACTCCACATGTTGATTATGGGTTCATGGAGGATGGTTTTACAGACACCCGTAGCCTGTCAAACACTCTTGTCCCTTCACATGGGACACCTCCTCCCTCTTCAGATGCTTCTGCCATAGTTGAGACAAGTGGAACTCTTCCTCTTGCTTATGTAGTTTATGGCAGGTAATATACTTTTAAACATGATGCATAATGAGGAATGGTTCAGGAGAAAATTAACAAGAACACTCATTCACATTTAAATTTATGGTCATGTGCTCCTAATCCCTAATTCATTAATTCTGCCTAATTGAGTATGGTCTTGTGCTCCTAATCCCTCACGTATGAAGGCCTCTTATTTGCATTGCATAAGCAGAAGAAGGGAATCAGTAATTGCTTTGAGGAAGTGTTGATTCCCTAAATCAGAATTTCATATTAGTGCTAGCATTTTCTTTATCATATATCTGGTTGTTCATATTATAAAATGTGTGTCCCTAAATCAGAGTTAAACTGTTAATGTACATGTATGTTAAACTGGTTCATTGCAATGCAACACTTGTATGATTCATAGAGTGCTATTCTTCTCGAGTCTTTTGTATTTTCTGTGTGCTGGCTGGCACCAGTATACTGACTAGGTGTAACACTTATACGGCTATTAAAATCCTATGTGATAGAAACATCTCGTGGTCTGCAGATTCAAAAATGTGATTTTCTTCTACTCGAGTTTTCGTTTTCTTTTCTATACTCGGAGACCAAAATGTAGGTTAGGTGCCTAAAGTGGCAAAACTTATAAGGTCCTAATATGAATTATAAATAGCATTGCGTGGTCTGCAGGTCCAGAAAGTACTATAAGAGTCCATATACGTAATTTATAATTTTACCATACGTATAGGTCCAAAAGTTATGCTCGTGGATCAGTCAAACTCAGAAGGCAACAGAGTGCTGGTAAATGTAGTATAGTTTGTATTCTGCTGGTACCTCATATGCTAATATTATGTTGCTGTTAATCCACCTGGTTTGGTTCAAAGGAGGAGATGATTTTGGTGTGTGTGTGTGTGTTGTGGTGTTATGTGGTACTGATGGTGGTAGTCAACGGGTGTAAAGCTTTGAATTTGTAGTAAGTGACACTCGAGCCAAACCCCATGATGCTTTTATTTATTTTTGTGGCATAGTTAAGAATGAGGAGCGAGACAAGATGAAGGCAACCAAGTGATATATGTTTACTTGAATATATCTATATAGATATATATATATATGGTTATAGAAAACTACTGAATGTGTTCATGTTTGAGAAGAAACTAGCGACTGGGCTATAGAGACGACATCTTTTGTGCCTTAGTTTGATCCGAACAAATTCAAATGTTACATTCATTTTGATAACGTCTACCTGTATGGCTGTATTATGGTATAGAATCAAGTCTCTGAATCAGTACTGACCATGTAACTCAGAAATAGGACTGCTGAAGCAGTCAAGAATTGGTGAGTTTGAGGCTTTCTAAGTTGGATTTATGTGATTTGTCTGCTTAGTTTACTTCGACCTCTTTGTTTTCGGCATTTGATAATTACATGTTTAGTTTTCTTTTATGTTTGTTTTGTTTTGTTTCTTTTAGTGCTAAGTACCAACAGAAATAATTGTTAATGCTGATTCCCTAAATCAGAATTTCATATTAGTGCTAGCATTTTCTTTATCATATATCTTAGTGTATGTTGAAAGGATCTAACATATTTTTTTCTTAAACGTCGCTTCAAACATTGTTTCAGGTTGATGCCTCATCAAGCATCGGGCCAGATCACAAAGATATTTAAATCAAACATGTGCAAGGAGGCATTTAACTGGAAGCTTGTCCCAAGTTCTCACAAAGATGGATATTTTGATGACTTTAAGGTACGTTCTTTAGAATTGCAATGCGTAATAGATGAGATTGAGTTATATCCAAATGAATACAAATTGGAGAACTCTTTCGAGATGGTCAAGTTATATACAAGCTAAGCTGTTATACTGGTAATGAAATCTCATATTTTCTTTTAAAATGGGAAAAATTTGAAATTGTTTAAAGCATTGGAAGTATATTGATGTAGCGGGTAATGCAGGAGAAGACCCTGAAGACCAGGCGGCCGCCGCCCTCTTCATGAGGCGTGCGCCTCAAACTGCAACAACAAAGGCCGATGTTCTGGATTCCATGCGGCCGCCTCATGAGACACCATGCGGCCGCCTCAAGGCTTGACAATCAAGGAGAATGCCTCGGCTTTTCAGGCGCTCGCCTGGGAGTAGACGAGGCGCCCGCCTCGCGTTGTTTTGGTGGTTTACGTATTTGCGTTTTTAAGTCGTGCACTGAGTATTTGTTTTTCAAACATGGGTATTTTAGTCTTTTGCTTTATTATTTGTTGCTTAGGGTTTTAGAAGTATTTAAACAACATTGGTATTTTGTTTAGGGATACGTTATTTTGATTAATTAAGTTTAGAATTGCTTGAGCATTCTTTTGGGGCTAAACCCCAGCACAGCCCATTGTTGGGCCGAGTTTGAAGGTGGATTCCTTCTGTTTTGTTGAGGTTTTCCATTAGTTGGTTAATCTCTTGTTTGTGTTCCGCTGCGTTTACATCAGTTGGTATCAGAGCGAGGCTCAATCCAGGAAAATGGCAGGCGAAAACGGAAACAACAACGACGCTCTTCTTGCATTCCTTGAACGTATGAACCAAGAGACACAGGAACGAGACCGTCAGGCTGTGATTCGCGATGAACAGGCTGCAGCTCGTCATACTGATATGGTTAGGCTTTTGGAGGGTTTGCAGGTTGGTGGTCGCCGAAGGCAACGGGCAGGGGTTCGAGCACCTGCAGGAAACGAAGGGAACAATCGTTTTCGTTCGGCCGGAGGGGAGGATTCAGATTCGGAGGGTGAAGATGATTTTATCGCTGCACCTGCGGATCAGGCTCCTAAAATCAAAGCTGATCTACCCTTTTTCAACGGGGAGTTGGACATAGAAGAATTTACAGATTGGCTTTCCGAGGTAGAAAAATATTTTGCCTTGATGGATGTTCCGGAAGAGAGGAAGGTGCCATATGTGGCCTACAAACTTCGTGGTGGTGCGTCGGCTTGGTGGGAACAGTTGAATAACCATCGTCGAAGGAATGGTAAGCTACCAATTCGCACATGGCAAAGGATGAAGACGGCGTTAAAATAAAGATTCTTGCCCGCAGATTATGAGCAGCTTGATCTATCGAAATTCCTTGATTGTGGTGCAAGATAATCGGACAAGCGATCAATACACGCACAAGTTTCATACATCGTCTCGCGCTGCATCGGTTTGGGTGAATCGGAAGGGCAACAAACAAAGCAAGGTATGTTTCCGGTCTTCGTCCTAGCATTAAAAGTATGGTAAAATTATATCCCGTGCATACACTTGAGGGGGCAATTTCTCGTGCCAAACCGGAGGCTCAAGAAACAGAAATTGTAGCTCCTCTTTTCTTCATTTAATATGGGTCATAAGGGACAGCATTCGGGATCTAAATCACCTATAGTTGTTGAGAAAGAAAAATTTACTGTTGCCAAAAGTGGGGATGATAAACAGGGACCCGTATTAGCTAAGCCGGTAGGGAAAAGTACTACCAATCCCAATCCTTATGCTAAGACCTATGGAAATAAATGTTATCATTGTAATTTGCCTGGACATATTTCTAGTAATTGTCCTAATCGAGGGCAAGTTAATATGGCTGATAAGGACGGGGATGAAGAGGTTAAGGAGTATTGGGAGGATCCGAATACTGATAATGAGGGAGATGAACATGGGACCTTAGTGTTTGAGAAGTTAACTTTGACAGCTCCCTCAAATGCAAATTCCTAATAGACATGGAATTTTTCGTACTATTGGGTTGGTAAATGACGAGAAGTTGAACATAATTGTGGATAGCGGGAGTTGTGATAATCTGATTGCTAGGGGAACGGTTGATAAGCTGAAATTGGAGGTCAAGAAGCATCCAAAACCATATCATGTGGGGTGGATCAATGCTACGTAAACTCAAGGTCACCGAACAATGTTTAGTTCCTTTCTCGATTGGTAGATATAAGGATGAAGTTCTCTGTGATGTTGTTGACATGAGTGCTTGCCAATTGTTGCTCGGGAGACCTTGGCATTATGATGTTGATTCTATTCATAATGGGCGGACTAATGTGATCAGTTTCATGAAGGATGGCATCAAGTTTAATCTTTGCCCCTTGCGAGCAAAAGGGGCTCATGCTAGCGAAGGAGGTGGGAAGGGAATTATTTCCTTGTGTGTTCCCAAATATTGTATTTCAGGTACCAATAAAGCTGTGAACATAGTTGTTGTTGCACGAGGGATTACTAAAAGCACTACAACTCGGGCAAAACCTTTAGTAAAAAAGAAGGCTCCGGTACAAGCTGCAAGAAGGCCAAAGAAGGAAGTTTCCAAGACCAAGTCAATGCCAATTCCTGCCACAAGACGGTCTTCTTCTTTGGGTTATGATTCGGGGACGAATCCTTTTCAAGAAGGGGAGCATGATGTAGCGGGTAATGCAGGAGAAGACCCTGAAGACCAGGCGGCCGCCTCCCTCTTCATGAGGCGTGCGCCTCAAACTGTAACAACAAAGGCCGATGTTCTGGATTCCATGCGGCCACCTCATGAGACACCATGCGGCCGCCTCAAGGCTTGACAATCAAGGAGAATGCCTCGGCTTTTCAGGCGCTCGCCTGGGAGTAGACGAGGCGCCCGCCTCGCGTTGTTTTGGTGGTTAACGTATTTGCGTTTTTAAGTCATGCACTGAGTATTTGTTTTTCAAACATGGGTATTTTAGTCCTTTGCTTTATTATTTGTTGCTTAGGGTTTTAGAAGTATTTAAACAACATTGGTATTTTGTTTAGGGATACGTTATTTTGATTAATTAAGTTTAGAATTGCTTGAGCATTCTTTTGGGGCTAAACCCTAGCAGCCATTGTTGGCTGAGTTTGAAGGTGGATTCCTTCTGTTTTGTTGAGGTTTTCCATTAGTTGGTTAATCTTTTGTTTGTGTTCCGCTGCGTTTACATCATATATGCTAGCTATTTTTACTATATGTCTAAGATGTGGACAAAGCCACTTCCTGAGGTCTACGATCCACATGAAGTTGCTGAATATTTTGGTTGCAGGCCGCATTTAGTGGCCATGCGACTTCTTGAGGTAGAACTTATTTTGGTGCTTCACATGATTTTTAATGTGCATTTGGTTGAAACTATTTCTTTGTGATTGCAACGTTGGTTGGTGAGAATTTATCTTGTATGAAATGTTTTTGACACTTTACTTTAGAAAATATAAATAGTGGGTTAATGCTCCTGAATATTTTTCAACCTTCTATTTTTTATTTTTTTTTGATACTTTCATTTATATGTGGGGCTACTTAGCCTGTCTTTCTAGTTTAAGTACATGAAATCTATTTATGATATGCTTTCTTTTTATTTAAGTACTCTCTGCCACTTATTCAGGCATTAATTATCATTTCCCAAGCGTAATTTTGCTCAACATTTAGGAGTCTGGATATATTTCCTCAGTCATACAGAGGGAGTATTATATTTTTACAAAAGCTACTTAAGATCACTGTAAAGTATGCTAAAATGAGATCAGAGGTTTTCTGCATAAGATTTGCTGTCTGGTGCATTCATTTATCAGGGAACCAATAATCAGATTCTCGACTTTAACTCTTATAAAAAAAAAAAAGATTCTCGGCTTTAACCCTTATAAAAAAAAAGATTCTTGGCTTTAACTCTGATTACTTTTGGTGATGATGTTGTTGTCATATAAATATTGCAGAAAAAATATAGATGGCCTCAAGAAGAGGAGACGACTATTAAGACTGCTTTCATGAAACTAGCTAGCATTCGTTACAGTAACATGGTGAGCACTTTTAAGAAAAATAGGAATGGTCCACAAAAGAAGAAATCAGATTGCATAGGCGAGGCAGATTGGGCTCATTGGGTACAACATTTTAATAAAGATGAAGTCAAAAGAAAGTCAGAGATAAATTCAAAAAATCAACTAACTGAGAAGGAAGGCGGTTGTTCTAAGCATACGGGAGGTTCCAAATCTGCAGTAGCCCACTTGGAAAGTATGGTACATACTTGTATTTGATTTTATTTGTGTCCAATTCATGTTTGTTAAAATGTCCCAAAGATATTTCTCTTGTCCTTCGAAAGTGGGGTTGACCTTTATTGTGCATTTTTTTTTTTGGATTTCAATACTTCACCTGATGGAAAATGGGAAATTAGGAATAATGAAATGTACTCCCTCCGTCTCTAAATGAATGTCCGAGTATATATATCATTACTAATGATTTATGTTGCCATTTATTTTATTGGTCTTATTGCAGAAAAAAGAAAATCAAGACATCACACCTAATTTGTTTAAACTCAACTAAAGACACATGTACGCAGAGATGGTACTTATGTGGACAATCAGGCTAGGAAAATTTGTGTAAGTATTTTTATTATTTATAAATTGGATTTTTTTGTTCATGTACGTTAGTAATGATATATATATATATATAAATTGCTTTTTGTAGGAGGACTATCAACGCGAGATAGAGGTGGCATCCTCCGAAAGAGAGTTAACTGTGGAGGAGGAAAATAAGATATACTTGAGAGTTGCCGGCGTAAAAAAACAGCGGGTGTATGGTCTTGGTTCAGTTGGCTCGTCATTGGCTAGTGATGATGGTACTAGCAATCTAACGCGCAAATGGTTGAAGATAATTTAACGAAATTTAAGAGTGAGATGTTAGAGAAGCTCAATGAAGAAAAAAATGTCGGGAAGAAATGGAGGAAAAACATGCTCAAGAGAGGAAAGATTGGGAGGAAAGAGAAAATAAATATAAAGAAGAAATGGAGGAGAAGATGGAGCAACATCGGGCGGAACTAGATAAGAAACTACAAATTATCATGAATTCTATGGGTCATAGGTCTAGTCGTTGGTACTTAAGAAACTTATAATTTAAATTTTAATATTTTGGTACTTGTTGATGATACTTTTATTTTGGTGAACTAGTTCTTAAATTCTAAATATTGTGAGTTAGATTATGTTTTTGGTATATGTAATAGGTTAATGAATCAGATGGGAGTAGTAGAAATGAAACAGGTGGTAGAAAAAATAACTGAAATAGGCCCTAAGCTACTGCCAATTTTAACGACGGATTTTAACGACGGATACATCTGTCGCTTCTAAAAAGACCCATTACCGACGGAAATAAACCCACGGTAAGAGAACTAGATATAACGACGGACAATTCGTCGCTATATCCCTCGTTAATTTCTCATCAACAAATTAATAACTTTTCCATTTTTGCGACGTATTTTAAACATTAACGACGGATTATTCCGTTGCAAAATATTATAAATTTCTCGTCCCATCAATATTGTTAGCGACGGTTTGGAATCGATTAGCGAGGGATTGGTCCGTATCTAAATTACCGACGGACATGAAATTTCGTCGTTAAATATTAGCGACGAGGGTTTTAGCGACGGAATAAATCCCACGGTAATCCGTCGTTAAAGCCAAATAGAAACGGAATTTTCCCTTTTAGCGACAAATTTTTCCGTCGCTAAAACCTATTTTTCTTGCAGTGCCCTCCTCACCAAGACCTGCCCATAACCCAGTTCAGGATACTGGCGACATAGGCTGTCGACCCCACTGAGAGGAGGGACAGCACTCAGTTTCTCTATCTGGCTTTGCACCATCTCTTGGCTCGTGACATGAGGAGCTTGGGGAGGAAAATTGCATGAGGAGACAGTGGAAGATCTTCATCATCTTGGTCGAGTGTGTCGACCTCAAGTTCCACAAAGTTTTGCGGGTCAGCCCTTGCTTGTTCTGGAAGGGGGCTGGAGCCCGATGCTCGCTCAGTAGATGGATCGACCTCCTCCTCGGAATGTACAGGCTGGGCTTCAGTCGTAGGCTTGATTTGCTCGATGGGCCCTGACCCATCAACTGGGACCATCCCTACCCAAGCCTTGGGAAGCAAATCGTTCCTCTGATTCGCTTCTTTCTTGGAACATTCTCGGGCATTGGTAGCCCCGTGAGCTTTCTTGATTCTCTTCTTCTTACTCAAATCTATTTTCTCATGGATGACCCAGTCAGGATACCTAAGGCTACGAACTATAGGGACCAAAGGATCTAACTGTCCATCCCCACCAAGCATCATGCCAGCCTGGATGAAATAGTCTTTGCTCGATCCTAATGTCGACCAACTAATGGTACTTCTACGGGCTACCAGAGCCAACCTTTTATAAAAGGCATCATTCCAGACAGGGACCCAGTACTCATCCTCCTTTATTATTCTTGATTCAACATTGGGACTTAGTGGAAATTCCCAGCCATTTCGGCTCTCGACCAGGATCATGTGAGTGTTCCATCCAACTACCTTGTCGGGAAAATTTATGAACAACTTAGGAGCTTTAGCTCGGGATGGGGTACTAATTCCTAGAGATCTTTTGTCTATTACGACCTTGAAGAATCTCCTAAAGACGTTCATGCACGGCTCATTCCCAATGAACCTGCATACCTTAGCAAAACAAACCAGGACCCTAAAAGTATTGGCTCATAGCTGCATGGGAACGGCATCCATACACTCTAAGAACTCACAAACGAAGGGGTCCAGAGGAAGTCGTAGCCCGACCTCGAATTGGCCGTAGTAGAAAGCTAATTTAGATTAGATAAGGGCCCAATGTGCCCACTCTCGAGCCTTCCTCTGCTTATCAGTGAATTTAGTGAGACGAACTCGTCCCTACTGATTTCAAAGAAGTTATGGAGAATTTCAATCCTCGAATCAGAGCTATTCCTTCCCACGACTGGCTTGGGGGCCACATACCCTCTTTCATTTCAACCTGGAATGATAGTCGAGCAAAAAGCATCCACAATATTGCTAGAGGAGCATCTCGCTGAACTTTGAGTCAACATATCTATAGAAGAAGAAGAAACAGGGGAATCAAAACTAGAAGGGGTTTCATCATCACTATCTATGGGCGACCTAGATTCCCCTGGGAATTCTATCCTATTTTGGGAAAAGGTGGTCTATTTGATCCCTTAATATAAAAAATGATGAAGTGATCTATCAATTTATTGAAGAGACGAAAACAGACAACCCTTTGGTCGTCCACCTCAAGTGCTAGAGGAGCAGCTCGCTGAACTTTGAGTCGACATATCTACAGAAGAAGAAGAAACATGGGAATCAAAACTAGAAGGGATTTCATCATCACTATCTATGGGCGACCTAGATTCCCCTGGGAATTCTATCCTATTTTGGGAAAAGGTGGTCTATTTGATCCCTTAATGTAAAAAATGATGAAGTGACCTATCAATTTATTGAAGAGACGAAAACGGACAACCCTTTGGTCGTCCACCTCCAGATCTCCTATACTACTTTTACATGGGAGCTCTACGACTCCATAACACAAACCCCATGCTTTTAAGATGGTACGAGCTTCATCCCTACTCATCTCTTTCCACGGTCCGTCCTTAATAGTATAAACCCTAAGGTTTTGGGTGCAATAACCATACCTAATGCCTCTCTCACAACCAAAGGTCCTAGCCATGGCGGAAATCAAAGGAAATCTTGAATGTAAACCTAAAATACGGAGGAATAGAGGGGTACCTTGTTTAATTCAAAGAAGAAGGGTTTTGAAAGTAAATCGTAAGCTTGATTAGGCAAAGAGTCGGAAATTGCCTTGCTCTTCATTCTTGCTGGGTATATTCAGAATTTGAAAGTTTGTAAAAGATTGAAAAGGAAAAGGATTTGCCTTTTATACCTTTCCTAATCCTTACTTGAATCGGAAAGGTTTGGGATACAACGGTTCAATCTTCCCATAAATGTCGGCGCCGTTTCCAAAGGCAGCTGTCTAAGCGCCATTTCCCCTAATCATTACGGCGCTTCAACGGATCTGGCCGTCAAAACAGTCAATGGTTGAGATTAAGCCATGTCATCCCAGTCGACCATCCAGCCGTTCGAGTGTCTAGCTACGATCTACCTAAATCATCATCAAAATTCTTATAACTTCATGGTCGACAAAGTCAACTCAGAATGTTGGGGCCACTGAACGAAATAAAAGTGAAGGGCTAGGCCCAACACACGAAGCCCAATTATTCGGAATTCATTATCACAATGCCCATGAATGGGCCGGCCCATCAATTACAAGGCCCGGGGCCCATCAAAGATCAGTTGACCTAGCTCATTGCCCAACCACCTTTGGTCCCGACCTAGCTTCGTCCGACATACGATCGTCAACTTATACAATTCTATCCGACTAAGATACGACGTCAGGTCGACCTTGATCTACTCAGGCGACCTCGACCTACAGAGACGTACGTCGATCTACAGAGACATACTACGTTTACAACTCTTTCTATAACAGACTCCTTTATTCACGAAACACGTTATGCCTATTTTCTCTCCATGATTCACGGGATTTGGTGCAATCCTACTAGAACAATATCTCTTATCAGAGCCTATAAATACATCACAACATCAACCGTTTAGAGGTAATGTTTATTTTACTGTTCAATTGATCTCAATACAGTTTTATAAAGCTATACACGTGATACTTATCCTCACGCCGGAGGGTCTTAGCCGGACACCACCCCGGCTAGTCGTTTGTTCATTTTTTCAGGTCAAACAAAGCAACTGGATCAACCTAATTGCTGGACGTAGGTTGATCAACACGTTCCCTGTAGCATCCAATGATGTTTTTTTTTAAATTTTCTAGTCAGGTCCCATCCGTTGATTTTGGGGCACTAAGCCAATAATTTGATTGGTACCCTCAATTTTTTAGTCTCAGTAGGCAATTGTGTGATTGTTAATCGCTAGTTCTCTCTTCATTTTTATGTCATTCGTCGTATTTCCATTTAAAAATCGTCGTATTTCCATTTAAAGTATCTATTTTTTTCGTCATTTATGTTCTAGTGGTATTTAACAGTTGTACTCTAAATTAAATCGAAAACTAACAAAACTTGGGATATTTCATTAATATTGAGAGTGAACATGAAAATTGGGCATGATAATTAGATTGTGTTAACGTTTTGTGTTAAATAATTGCAATACATTTAAAGAAATATTGCAATAAAATTTAAGTGATAATTGCAAATGATTGATTATAAGATTCTAGTTATAATTATGAAAGTATAAAAAATACATTAATAATAAATTATTAATTGTAAAGAAATTAATATATATATATATATATATATATATATATATATATATATATATATATATACATATATATATATATATATATATATATCTATAGTATAAATCAAGGGTGCCATTTGAACAAGATTTCTTGAACAATTGCATGGCTGAAAATTCTCAATTTGCCCTCACTTTTTAATCCCTTTCCCATTTTGCCCTTAAAAAAAAAAATTACAGATTCAAAATTACTCTTCCCGTCATCGCTTTCCCTCCTCAAATTTGAAATTACTGTAAAAAATCCACACCCTCTTCTCTCATTTATATACCCCAAAACTTTACACAGTCCAAAGCTCAGTTCAAATTTCAAATTCAATTATCAATAAAAAGCATTCAAACTTCAAAATTCAAAAGGTAATTTACTTATTTCTCAACCGTAAATGTTCATGTACATTTATTATTGCTTTACTCCTTACTCCTTCAGATCAAGCTCATTTTATTTTCTCATTTTATTTTCTCTGTTTCATATTTACTTCCCACCCCCACATCTTCAATAACACAAGTGAACCCAGATTCACACAACTGGAACAACAAGAACCCAAAATAATCTTTTGAAGTTCTCGTAACAATTATTAAAAAACCATTGATTTTGAATGAAAAATCAATGGTTGGAACAATGAAATAACCAACAATGAGAATGAAAAAACGAACCAACAGTGAGCTTGCTCAAACAAGAACCAACAATGAGAATGAAAAAAAATCAATGGTTGGAACAAGAACCCAAAATAACCAAAAATACCTTCAAATTCTAAAACAACAACAACGAACTAATTTATGTTCTTTGAAACTTCAGATCAACCTTCAATCCAAAAATTGATTGCTCCGGAGGGAAATTACCTTGAATCCGTATTGAGGGCGAATTGCGGCCGGATTTGAGGGCAAATTGCGGACGGTTTGGAGGCGGATCCAGACGAATTGCGGACGGTTTGCGTGATTTAGGCTTCGTCTCCAAAAATTGATTGCTCCGGAGGTCCTGATTTGGTGGGTAGTTGCTTCCTCCGTTGATTAGAGCCGATTATTGTGGGAGGGGTGGGGTAGCCACGTTGTAACGCCGATCGATTGGACGGAATAGACGGTGGGAGGATTTAACGGGGAGGGAAGGGGAGGAGGTCGCCTGATTGTGGGAGGGTGGGGTAGCCACGGTTGTGAGGCCGGACGGGATGAAGGGAAGGGGAGGCGATGGCGGTCGTTTCTTTGATTCATGGTTTTCCCGTCCCTGTGTGAGTGAGAGAGAGAATTAGAGATAGAGATAGAGTAGAGAGAGAGTCAGAGAGAGAGAGAGAGTTTAAATATTATTTTTTTTGTGATCTTTTTTTTGTGATCTTTTATTTCTTTAATTTGTTTATTTTTTTTGTGATCTTTTTTTGTGATCCTTTAATTAGTTTTTTTTTTTAATTTGAATGTAAAATCGGATAGATTTTTAATTATGTTGTATTTAATTTGTTATGGTTTCTCTAATTTATTTATTTTTTTGTGACCTTTTATTTCAAAGTAAATATTAATTTTATTTTAGATGAGATAGTTTTTTTTTTATTTGAATGTAAAATTAGATAGATTTTTAATTATTATTATTTGAATATTGAGTTTAATTTTATAGGTTTGAAAAAAATGAACGATCAAGGAACATTAAATATTTATGTCTTATCTTTTTGTAAACAAGGACATAATATTTATGTTCATACATCACTATAATTTGTAATTATAAATGTTTAAGTTAATTAAAAAAAAAAAGACCCGTGTCCTCGGACACGGGCACATGTACTAGTATATATATATATTATAAGTAGAAAGCCCAACTTCGCTACTAATTATCAAGCTAGGATTTTTTTTTTTGAAAAGATAACCCAAATCTACAATTTCTAGAAGAAAAAAAAAGAAAAACTTGTAGTTGGGCGGGTTCAAACACGTACAAATAGCATGAATATAGAATATTCAGGACATTACTAAACCACGTTGACATGTGAACAACTTGTTATTTATTTCGAGGTTTTTTAATATAAAAGAAAATAACATTTTGGGGCCCTAAATATTACTTTTTTTATGGTGGCATGAAACGGCGGCTTCCGTTGCTTAATCAAAGGAATGCCATGTTGCTAGTGATCAAAAACAAAGTAACATTTTTTTGAACATTTATTTAAAGACGAAGGTGGATTAATTAAAACTAGTGTAACACCCGTGCGTGAAACGCACGGCCATAACACTTTGACTAAAATAGAGCCATAAATAAAAGAGTCAATATAAATATAAGGATAAATATTAAATTAATTCTTTAATGATCCCAATATTATCATTTGTAGATTACAAGGCAAGGAGCAATTGTAACTGAAAAGAAGCAACTGCATGCAACTGTAACTTAAAAGAAATATTGAAATATCTAATGTTAAGTACAAATGCAGAAGAAAGTTCAATGAAGTCAAGAAACCATAAACATAAATTTGCGACCTACGAGAAACAAAAACTAGCCCCAGCCTACCCTTGCTGGAGCTTTATGCCAGATTAAATATACTGTCAAGCAAGAACCAACTGCTCTAGTGCCAAAGGAGAATCAATAGTGCTCTGAAAAGATGATGAAACCAATATAAGTTTGAGAGGTAATATAAGGATGTAGACAGAATATTCAAAAAATATTTTTTTGCAGGAATGTGTAATTGAACATTCAAAAATGAAGTTGCACGAACGCTTCCACTAAAGATACAGCCGCACTTTATTTGGCATGTGGTGTGGACACCTCCAAGGTCAGTTTAAGTTACCTGAATTACCTATTTTTAATGTCCGACATCTTTTGTTTTCATGCAAATGATGATTCATAATTTGAATTCTAAATGCAGGCTTCAGTGTTTGTACAATCTCATGTTCGTGCTCATGCAGAACTAATGTGGTTGCTGAGTGCTGCCACACCAATTGGTTGGCTAAACAGAATGATTCAGTTCAAAGAAAAATCATGCAAGGCGGTGCGTCTTTGCTGTATGCCCACCTATCTCTGATGTTTTTGATTATATATCTTTAGAATAGATTATAATGTTTAATTTTGAAGGACTCCTTTGTTAGGTAGTCTTGGTTCTCTCCAGCTGATGAATTTGATTATGGATTTCATGCAGGACATGTTTATTTGCAAGGGCATAACAATTATCAGTTTGTGGAAATAGAACAGTGATTCGCTACTCAATTTGTTTTGCCTATGATTAAAACTTTTTGTATTTTTTTTAAAATAGTATATATAGATACTCATGTACTCCACCATGGCATCCTTATATCTACGAATGTGCTTCATGCTGCATAAAATCCATCCAGAATCAAACATCACATTGCAAGATCTTGCTGAAGCCTTGTACATATTAATGTTTTACAGATAAAAAGGTTGGTGAAAGTTATCTGAACATTTATTGTTGAGATACACCATTGTTGGTTGAACATGTTTCGAAGAAGCCAGTTACCGAAGAATGCAATTTTCATAGCCAATTGTATTATGGAATGTGCGTTTGTAAACATGGTGCACTCTCTAGAAATGTGAATATATTGGGTTCGAAGAATTTTCTTAGTTTCTCCTCTAGTAGATCAAATAGTAATAGCTTACGTAGGCTGCTCAAACTAAATATTTTCTCTACATGATTTTTGAAGATTAACAAACTTGAAGAAGTAATCAATTACTTTCATTAAGAAGAGCAGTTTTACGCTTGCTATGTGAAGGATAACATCTACTTGCAGCTTCCTCTTGCATCTGAATATATTTATTCTCTATCTGGATTTCATTTTAAGATCACATTCGTTAAATATAAGTGCTTCAGGTGACATAGTTCAAGTCATTTATACCATATCCAAGAGACATTGGAAATCCATAGTGGGGGGAGTGAGCAATAATCCACAACTAATTTCCTTTAAAAAATTAAACCACAATTAAGAACTAAAAATTTCATTGAAATTAGATAAAATCACTCTTGCATTATCTCAAAAACAACTAAAACTAATAGGAACAAACAAAAATAAATACCAAGAAAATTGATCATTCATTTTGGAACGAAAGGAGTAACTAAAGAAAGGAAAGAGCAAAAGAACTCATAGGACTACAAATTTTCGATCGGAGCATTCAACTCCGAACCAATTACACGGGTCGGACTCCACCTCATCACCATTCCAATTGGCCAACGCATCAAACGGATCTCTAACAACTCCCTCCCGAAACCTTAACAACGCCAAACCTGCATTCATACATCCCAAATCACATTTCCATAAACCCCCCCCCCAAAAAAAAATTAAGGAATTCCCAATTCCCAAAACAAAAACCAACGTTCTCGTACCTTCACTATTGAGAGACAAACATAAATTGAAACTGAGATGAAACACGGCTGCTAATTAGAGCTGAAATCTATATTTAAACATGTAATTTCTTTATAAACCCCAAATTGGCCTTTCCCATCTAAAACCCACATAAATGCTTACAACACATTTGATAAAATATCCCAATTTAAGCAATTACCTTGTTCGCTGCTTACAGAAGTGAGAAGGGAGAAGGGAGAGAGAGGTGACGACGGCCATGGAAGAAGGGAGAGAGAGGTGACAACAATAACCATGAGAGTATTTCACTTACTGTCAGTGTTGCCAAACCTGGATTCTCATCGGACCCCTTTCATTGGACATCAAACAACAGTTAATTCACGCATTCCAAATAATATCACTTAAAACTTATCACCCAGTTCAATGGAACCAAAAGTAATGGTGATAGTTATGATAAAGCCGTAAACTCACTTGAATTGCATAAGTTTTCTCGCTGCCTCTAGCACCAAATCCTATAAATGTTGTTTTCTTGCCATTCAGAACATCAGGAATCAAAGGCTTGATCTCCCTAGAGAAGATTAGATCCATACCCTCATTTTGCTCATAGCAATTATCCACTTCATACATATCTTTTCGACTGCTAGCAAAAAAAAATTATTACAAGACCATAATAGAATTGCAAAACTTTAGCACAGCTGAAGTTTGACTGCCATGTGTAGTACCAGAGGCTATTTTATTCCCGATGCAGATTAAAGAACAATAGAGGTGGAGGGAAATTGCCACCATTACATATTGAACTTTGAGGAATTTCAAGACTAAGAAATGGAAAACATGAACAAACAGATTATAGCTAAGATTTCCTGAAAATCCCATAGTGTATCAAATTGAAGGTCAGTTCTAATTTTATCCACGGAGACCGCGTACTTGTACAAACATAATTCTAGTTTTGCACACTTTTACCAGGAGTGCTATCTATTTCTTACTCATGGTTGAATAAAAGCTGAACAAACAATAAATAATCTGAATCATTTACCCAAGACAAAGTCAAGTGCAGTATATATCAAAGGGGTAAAATTAGGGTTGAGGAATTTCTGTTTTCCGAGCACAAATATACCTAATTACAGAAATTAAAAACAGGAAAAGGACAGAACGAACCTTGTTTGGTTATCACCGGTGAAGAAGACGACGACTCGATCAGATTGGTTAGACTTGGAAATTGAAATCCATGGCTTGAATGATTGATATTCATGAGGGGTAGAACCTCGAATTTTGGCAACAATTCGTACTTTTTTGTTAGGGTTCGAGCAGAGATTTGATTTGGAATTCACTAAACATTCAAATCCATCCTGAACTAAATCAAATCTAAAAAAACAAACTCAAAATCAAAATTGTAGTACTAAAAATTAGAGTAAGGGAAACGACATTAATCGAAATAGGAACAAAATTGAAAGAGGATTTATCGAATTTTTTGGAACAGATGTGCGAAGGTTGAGTAGATTGATGATTAGAGGCCGACGGTGATTGTCTTCCCGTTCTCCTCCTCCACTATACAGTACTGACGGCGGCGTTTGTAGTAGGGGGCGTGGATGCTAGGGGGAAGAGGGAGGCGACGAAGGCGTTTGCCGAGAGGGAGAGAGAGCGTAGGGAGTAAAGAGAGGGAAGAAGAGGAGCGGTCGGAATACAAAAGAGTTTGGCTTTTAATTTTATCGAAATACCGCTATAATGCACCGTAATTACAAATTTGACTGGACAGTAAATACTTGCCTGCCCTTATTTTGAGCGGGAAAATGAGTGTTTGCACTTGCCTCATTATATATATATACTAGTACATGTGCCCGTATCCGAGGACACGGGTCTTTTTTTTTTTAATTAACTTAAACATTTATAATTACAAATTATAGTGATGTATGAACATAAATATTATGTCCTTGTTTACAAAAAGATAAGACATAAATATTTAATGTTCCTTGATCGTTCATTTTTTTCAAACCTATAAATTTAAACTCAATATTCAAATAATAATAATTAAAAATCTATCTAATTTTACATTCAAATAAAAAAAAACTATCTCATCTAAAATAAAATTAATATTTACTTTGAAATAAAAGGTCACAAAAAAATAAATAAATTAGAGAAACCATAACAAATTAAATACAACATAATTAAAAATCTATCCGATTTTACATTCAAATTAAAAAAAAAAACTAATTAAAGGATCACAAAAAAAGATCACAAAAAAAAATAAACAAATTAAAGAAATAAAAGATCACAAAAAAAAGATCACAAAAAATAATATTTAAACTCTCTCTCTCTCTGACTCTCTCTCTACTCTATCTCTATCTCTAATTCTCTCTCTCACTCACACAGGGACGGGAAAACCATGAATCAAAGAAACGACCGCCACCGCCTCCCCTTCCCTTCATCCCGTCCGGCCTCACCACCGTGGCTACCCCACCCTCCCACAATCAGGCGACCTCCTCCCCTTCCCTCCCCGTTAAATCCTCCCACCGTCTATTCCGTCCAATCGATCGGCGTTACAACGTGGCTACCCCACCCCTCCCACAATAATCGGCTCTAATCAACGGAGGAAGCAACTACCCACCAAATCAGGACCTCCGGAGCAATCAATTTTGGAGACGAAGCCTAAATCACGCAAACCGTCCGCAATTCGTCCGGATCCGCCTCCAAACCGTCCGCAATTCGCCCTCAAATCCGGCCGCACCCGCCCTCAATACGGATTCAAGGTAATTTCTCCTGAGCAATCAATTTTTGGATTGAAGGTTGATCTGAAGTTTCAAAGAACATAAATTAGTTCGTTGTTGTTGTTTTAGAATTTGAAGGTATTTTTGGTTATTTTGGGTTCTTGTTCCAACCATTGATTTTTTTTCATTCTCATTGTTGGTTCTTGTTTCAGAGCAAGCTCACCGTTGGTTCGCTTTTTTTTCATTCTCATTGTTGGTTATTTCATTGTTCCAACCATTGATTTTTTCATTCAAAATCAATGGTTTTTTAATAATTGTTACGAGAACTTCAAAAGATTATTTTGGGTTCTTGTTGTTCCAGCTTGTGTGAATCTGGGTTCACTTGTGTTATTGAAGATCACGGGTGGGAAGTAAATATGAAACAGAGAAAATAAAATGAGAAAATAAAATGAGCTTGATCTGAAGGAGTAAGGAGTAAAGCAATAATAAATGTGTATGAACATTTACAGTTGAGAAATAAGTAAATTACCTTTTGAATTTTGAAGTTTGAATGCTTTTTATTGATAATTGAATTTGAAATTTGAACTGAGCTTTGGACTGTGTAAAGTTTTGGGGTATATAAATGAGAGAAGATGGTGTGGATTTTTTTACAGAATTTCAAATTTGAGGAGGGAAACTGATGACGGGAAGAGTAATTTTGAATCTGTAATTTTTTATTTTTTTTTTAAGGGCAAAATGGGAAAGGGATTAAAAAGTGAGGGCAAATTGAGAATTTTCAGCCATGCAACTGTTCAAAGTACTGTTCAAATGGCACCCTTGATTTATACTATAGATAGATTAAAATTTAATTGAAACAATAGACGAAATGAGAAAAATCATTGAACTGTCTACTTGGGTAGGTATCGTACGGATTTGAAATAATGTGTACACATGAATGGTTGGAAAATAATGGAAATGTAGGAGGAAGTTAGATGGGGAAGTGGAAGATTGAGAAGAAGTGAATATTTGTTGAGATAAAATTAAATGCAAAGTTGGACGATTGCGACGGAAGGATCCGTCAAAGCTTTTGCAACCAACCACCCGCCTTATCAGGGTACTAAAAGTAAAAGAACCCACATGACACTCGTAGGTCCACATGAGTCTATTAACTTATACTCCCTCCGTCTCAGTCTAATTAATATCAAATTTTTAAGCACACAGATTAAGAAAAAGTAAGAGAAAAAAAGTGGAAGAAAATGTTGTGAGTATGAAAAATTAAATTGGAGAGAGAATGAGTGGAAGGAATAGTGATTTGATTAGTATTGCGAGTGTAAAAGTAAAATAGGAGAGTGAATGAGTGAGGAAAATAGTAAAAATTTCCTTCCATTTTGAACAGTCTCAATTTAGTTGAGATGAACCAAAAATGAAATAAGTCTCAATTATGCTAAGACGGAGGGAGTATTCGTCTCACTATTGTTGGCATCATTTTCGTTAGGGGCAACTAGTTTAATTGTTGAGTAGGTCTGCTGAGAAATGCGTTTCTCCACAACTATGGAGAAACGCGTTTTTAATAGTCAGAAGCTATACGTTTGATAACCAGAAGAAAATTTCTGGATATCAGTCTCAAAGGGTTCTGGATATCCAGAAGCTTTGGAACGTATATCCAGAAGCCTTTGGGCGGATATCCAGAAAAAATAGATTTGAAGTCAAATTCAAGGCCAAGATCAGAAATTGCTTATTGAAGGTTTCTGGATGTCCAGAAACCTTCAAATGTATATCCAGAAACATTTTGAAAGTTTCTGGATATCATTTTGAAGGTTTCTGGATATCACTTTCATAAGCTTCTGGATATCCTTTCAAAGTTGTTCGGATATCCGTAACCTTTGAGATCGATATCCGTAAGAACCATGGGATGTCGGCCAATATAAAAAGTTTCTGGATATCCTTTCAAAAGGTTTTGGATACCCGTAACCCGTTTCTCCATAACTTATGGAGAAACGCGTTTCTCCCTAGATTTTACGTTAATTGTTTCCGCATAAATGATCGAGATAGTGTGAGCTAAATTAAGAAATTAAATGTATTGAATCGAGTAAAATCTTTAGAATTTTATTAACGAACCATTCTTAATGTAAATCATCAAAATCTAAATATCCAAGACAAATAAAAGCTGAATTATCGTACAGTACGTCCACTCTCACTACTTGACTTTATTTAATACATTTTTGCCTCCATCTCTTAAATTATTGATCTCTTAAATTATTTGGCAACTTTAATGTAGTATTATCCACCCTAACTACATTTTGTTTTCCGGCAAGTATCGACATTTGATCATATGTCACACCTAGCTTTTGGCTTTTTGTCCATTTAAGGTCTTTGACTTATACTATCTTTCCGTTTAAACCTTCACTTTTGACAGTGCTTACTAATATCGATGCACACGTGTCAAATAGAATGAGAAGTCAACAACAACATTGACATACTACAACTGAGACCATTTATAATGGGCTTGTTGAATTCCATTTTCAATAATTGAATCCAATTCAAACCATTGCAAAGGGGTATTTAATGTTTGAAAAAAAAAAAACTTTTTTGAATAAATTCAACAGCTATTGAATTCAAGAAGGGGTCGGCTTGCACACGATTTAATTCCTGCCTGGCCAGCCACGGCCTAACCCGGAGGTTATGGGTTCGATCCCCCCAAAAGTTAGAGGGAAGGCTTTCTCTCCCTAGAATTTATCCCCTAGGCGCTTCTGTGCGTGCATGTGTGTGTCTGTGTGTCAGTATTGGGAAAAAAAAAAGAAGGGGCCGGCTTCCTTGCCACTTGGCGCCACCAGATAGTGCCGACATACCGCGTTCACGCCACGCCTAGACAAGGGCACGTATGGCGCAGGTGAGGTTTTTTTTCTTTTTTTTTTTTTTTTTTTTTTTTTTCAGATTTTGACACTTGGCGCCACAGGACTGGTTCCTGATATTTTTATTTTCAAAACTCATCCGATTTTTTCAAAGGCAATTATCGTATATCAAAAAAAAAAAAATTTTACACCAAAATTTATAATTTTTGTCTCTATAAATAAAGTCTTGTTTCATTTGATTTGGACACAGAAAAAAAATCCTATTTTTTCAATATAATTCTCAATTATCCTTCATTTACTTTTGATGCTATAAGAATCGTGCTTATCAATCTCCGTTCAATCAGCAAGACTAATCGCTTGGCTCCTTGACCTGAAACAATGAACACGCGACTAGACGGATGGTCTCCGGCTTAGACCCTCGGGCGTAAGAGTAAGTACGGTGTATGAGAGCTCAAATATTATAATGAACAAGATGTATTCAATATAACAAAAAGCAATTACCTTGGAACGGTTGATGTTGCCTTGTATTTATAGTTGTTTATGAGAGTTGTATTTGTGATAGGATTGCATGAAATCCCTTAAATTGTGGAACAGATACGTGATAGAGATCTTATCCATAAATAACTCCTGATTTGTAGGGAGTCTTGCTACGTAAAGAATTGTAGATACGCCAGGACTCTGTAGGTCGACGTAACGATGTAGGTCGAGGTCGCCTGTTGGGTCTAGGTCGACCTGACTGATGGATAGGGCTGAATCGTATTCGAATAGTACTTGGATCGTAATATCAGACCAAGCTAGGTCGAGACCAAGTGGGTCGGACAATGAGCTAGGTCGACTGATCTTGTTGATGGGCCTTAGGCCTAGTAATAATTGGGCCTAGCCCACTAAGAACGTGGTGGCAATAATAACTAGAGATTGGGCTTACTCCCTATGCCTAGCTCGTCACTTTTATTCTGTTCAGTGGCCCCCAACTTTCTGAGTTGACTTTTTCGACCAGGAAGTTTAAAAGAATTCTTGTTGAAGCTCGAAGTAGACCGTAAGTCGATGCTCGAGTTGGTGTTGGGTAGACCAAAGATGACGTGGCTCAATCCTGGCCGTTGGCAATTGGATGGTTGGATCATTAAAAGCGCCATATTTTTGTAATCATTGCTGCCTCAAAAACCGCCGGGAGTTTAATTGTGAATTAACCGTTTGAAAACCCTTCACTTTCCATTTTCAGTAAGGATTTGGCGAAAGAAAACCTTTTCCCTCTTGGATTTGACGAATCTTCCCACCTCAGGCGTATAATTTCCACAGAAGATAAGGCGAAGCTCTTAGTTTCCGGTGTCCTTTGCTCCTTATTTCGTTCGCATGACCTTCGTCCCTAACTCAATTTAACGTATTCTTCGATTTCCTTGATTTTCCGTTCATTTTCGAATTTTCCTTTGATTTCTGCCATGGCTAGAACCTTTAGTTGCGAAGCTGGGGTTTGGTATGGGTATTGCACCGCTAACCACCGAGTTTATAAGCATACAGGGGGAGTATGGAAGGAGATGGTCGTAACTGAGTGTGTTTCTATCTTGATAAGGTGGGGATTGACTTTTGACGAAATAGGATTGCTCATAGGAGAGAACTTGGGAGATTTAGGAATAGACGACCCAAATGTTGTATCTTTTCATCTCTTCCATGAGTTACTCGACCATTTATCACTGTTTTATATGAAGGATCCCAACAAATCTTCCTTCCTTAGGAATAGAAAGGGTTTCCCAGGGGAATCTAGGTCGTCTTTAGGTAGGTCTCCTGAATACGAGCATAGGTCTAATTCCCCTGTTTCCTCTTCTTCTTGTACAGATATGGCACCTCAAGGGGGAGCTACAACTTCTACTTCTTCGAGCCCATGGATTGTGGACGCGTTCGAATCCTCCGTTGTAGCTGGGAGGAATGAAAGAGGCTATGTACCTCCTAGGCCACTTCGAGGGAAGAAGAACTCGCAATCTCGGATAGACATGGTGTACAACTTTTGTGAGGTGTATAGTAAGGAATTCAATCTGACTCATTTCAGTAAGAAAGAATTCATGTCTCTGTTTGGTGATACCTTCAGTAAAGATCCCACTAGGGTGGCCTTCTTCTATGGCCAATTTGAGGCTGGCTTGAGACTGCCGTTGGATCCATTTATTAATGAATTCCTGGAGTGTATGAATGCCCTACCTCTCCAACTGGGAGCTAACACTTGCAGAGTCTTGGTGTGCTTTGCCATGGTGTGTAGGTTTCATGGATACAAGCCCTGTATGAGAGTTTTGAGGGAGTTTTTTAGTGTCAAGACTGATAAGGTCGACCTGGGAATTAGCACCCCCTCCAAGCCAAATTCCCCTAAGTTGTTTGTCAATCTTCCCAGCAATGTGAGTGGCTGGAATTCCCATTTGATGGTGGTAGAGAGTAGGAGAGGTTGGGAGTTCCCCTTGACCAATACTGAGTCCAAGGTTGTAAGGGAAGAGGACTATTGGGAACCTGACTGGTGCACCGAGCTATATAAGAAGTTGGTCGAGGTGTCAGACAAGGGACCCATTAACTGGGATGTTTTAGGAACCACCAAGAACAATTACATCCAAGCTGGGATGATGCTGGGTAAGGGAGATGTAGTACCCTTGGTCCCCGTTGTTAGGTGCTTGAGGTACCCTGATTGGGTCACCCATGAGGGGGGTTGATTTAGATTTGAAAGCCAATGTCACTATTGCAAAGGAGAGCCAAACCATTGTAGATTCAAAGTGGACCATTTTGGTGGTAAGTTTTTACTCATCTTTTTCTCTTAACTTGTCCATTGATTGGTCGTATGCAGAACTTTTAGTTCGTACATAGAACTTGTTTGTATGACTCTTAGCTCGTAGATAATTTACTCGTATGTAGAACTTGTAGCTCGTACATAGAACTTGTAGCTCGTATGTAGAACTTTTATTTGTCGATCTAACCCTTTGTTATCTTGGTCTTGTGCAGTTTTGACTCCTGAACAAGAGACTAACATGGGCCGGGTTATTGATATAAGGAAGAGCAAGAAGAGCTGTAAGGCCGCCAATGCTCGAGAGAGCCGTGAGAGAGAGGGTGTAGAGTGCCAGAGGTTGTTGAAACTGGTTGATCAGGAGACTGACAAGTTCATCCCTGTGGAAGATGAGCTAGAGCAATTGGAGGAGGAGCGAGCTGAGGATGACGCCCAAGAGGCCCAAGAGGCCAATACTGCTGAGATCGAGAAGATTGATCAAACCGAGGAGCCAAGGAAAGAGGTTCCTCAAGTCAGGACTAGAGCAAAGTCTAGGGCCAGGACGCCTGTTATTGATGTGGATGAAGAGGAAGAAGATGACGACGCCCCCCTCAGTACTAAAAGCAAGAAGAAGAAGTCCAAATTCAACCCGCCATCCGAACAGGTGGATGCATCTGCTAGTGGTTCTCTGTCTCCCTCTCTCCAAGTTTCCTACTCCGACCTCGTTCAAGCTCGAGTAGACAAGCTGAGCGATGTTCCTTTGCTCAAAGGAATAGACTTCTCCATAAGCGAGTATCCTAAGCTTGAATATGGTCAAGTGATTGTGAGGAGGGCTGCTGACCAGGACCTGGTCAAGAAATTTGCTGATAGAGGTTTGACTGCTGAAACATTCTGAGCTATATCTGGGATTGTTCACTCCGAGGTAATACTTGTAATCTATTTATATCATCGTTGCTCTTTTCTTTTACTCGTCTAATCTCCCCTTAACCCAATTTTGGTCGATCTGATCCCTTTTGTTTACTCGGCATTGTAGTCTCTCGCTATGATAGAACTGGCCACGAGCTACTGGAAAGTTGCGGAGGAGTAAGAGAAGCTGGCCAAGTCCATGCTGGCTCGTAAATCTGATGAGTTGAAGAAACTGGAGGAGGATTATGACAAGATAAAGGAAGAATATTCTGATTTAGATTCGGCTTTTGAGTCTCAAAAGCTTGTGAAGGAGGACGCTCTAAAGGCCAAGGAGGATGCTTGGGGGGAGCTGGGAAGTGTTAAGAAAGAGCTCGCTGCTGCCAAGATGGGGAAGGAGAAAGTTGACTTAGAGCTGGAAGTGGCGGCCAAAATGTTGGAAGAGAGCACCATGATGCTGACCAAGAAAGCTGACGACTTCAAAGCTGCTCGTCAACAATGGGAGGTAGAGCTAAAGGTTGTTGTGGATGCTGCCAAGGAAGCTGCTAGCAAGGAAGCAATGAAAACTTACAAAGAGAGCGATGAGTGCCATGATTACGTGATGGAGAAAGCTAGGTCGTTCTTTGACGTAGGTCGGAGCCATATGGCTCGACGCATCATAGTGGACCCTTCCTTTGATATATCTATTGAGCAGCTAGCTAAGTGGGCTTTCGAGGATCCATACGATGTGGCAGCTCGTCGAGGTCACCATCTAATGCCTTATAATGAGAATGACTTGGCCACCCTTGCCCAAGATAATGCAGATATGGCAGCCGAACCTTGGGTTCCTCCTCCTGTTGAGAACGTTAATTTCAATACTCTTTTGGAGGAGCTTGAGGAACATGACGAGCTAGCGTTCGAGGGTGATACTCTCAAGCATGTATTTACCGATTCGGGTAAACTCACTGATCTCCAACAGCAGGAAGAAAACGTGGATGATCGAGCCACTACAAGTGGTCAAGTTGAAGCCGATCCATCTACTTGACTTTTGAACATTAGGGTGGTTGTGTAACGAACAGGTCCCAAAATGATTTTATTTTTTACTTTGTGTTTGTATTGATGCCTTGGCCCAGCTTTTTGGGAGGCATACTAATTCGTAATTTTTTGCTAGCTCTAGACCTGGCCCATTTTGGGGGACTGAGCTTTTATTTAATCGTAGCTGACCATTGACACTTTGAATCTTATGCTTTTGATTTTAGCATGAATATATGTCGAGCTAGATTTAATAGGACAAGTGAGTCGCTATAAGCTTTTGATCGGACTGATTTTTTAATAACACAGTCGACCTTAAAATTGCATAGTTTTGAAAATGAGATTGACTAAGAGTTGAATCTGTTTAAGGGAACAAAGCTGACTAAGGGTCGAGCTCGTTAGACCGAGGTCGACTTAGATGTCAGACCTGTTAAAGGAACGAAGCTAACTGAGAATCGAGCTTGTTGGAACGAGGTCGACTTAGATGTCGGACCTGTTAAAAGAACGAAGCTGATTGAGAATCGAGCTTGTTAGAACGAGGTCGACTTAGATGTCGGACCTGTTAAAGGAACGAAGCTGATTGAGAATCGAGCCTGTTGGAACGAGGTCGACTTAGATGTCGGACCTGTTAAAAGAACAAAGCTGATTGAGAATCGAGTTTGTTAGAACGAGGTCGACTTAGATGTCGGACCTGTTAAAGGAACGAAGTTGATTGAGAATCGAGCTTGTTAGAATGATGTAAATGTTGGGTTTTGGGGTTACAAACGCAGCGGAAGATTTAACTTTTAACATCAAAACCCTAGCCCTAAGATCCATCTAGCATGAAGAGATTAGAAATTAATATGAGATAGAATTTACCTACCTTGAATGCGATGAAGTTTAACTTGAATTCGAATTTGAAAAACGAATCTCAAATCGAATATCAAAACCGTTGATGAAAGTTTTGTTCTTCTCCTTGTTCTTCAATGTGATGAATTGATCCAAGCCTTAGGTGATAATGTAACCACCCTCTAATGGTAATCCACACGCGAACGAACCAAGAACACCTTCTTATTGGATTGCTAGATGATCATCTTGATTATTGAAACACTTTTCAATAATCTATGGCTGATTATGGAATTGAATCTAGGGTGTTTTGATCTTTGATTCTCAATCAAAATCAAGGAATTTGTGTTTCCAAGGACCTAAAATTCGTAAGTGACTGCTGGGGAAAAAGGACCTATTTATACTTTACAAATAGCCCTAACAATTAGGGAGAAAAGTCCTTTTTCGAAGCAAAAACGGATTGCTGAACCGAGACATGGACGGTGTAGCGTTGTGAGAAGAATTTTATCTTTTTGAGTCGCCACCTATATTATTCGATTGGAAACATAGGAAAACCATTTTGAAAGAGATTTGGGTTCGGGGCTTATGTTATGGAATGGGTAGGTCAAGGAGCATCCATTCCACCCAATCCGGAGATTGGTCTTGCTAAAGAAAAGAGAGGTTTTCAATCTTTACAATATATACAATTAAAGAAAACAAGTAAACCCTAATCAATTTCTTGATTAGGAATGTCGGATTGTATGCTTCGAGATCGTCTCCATTGACTGAAGGGACTCTAGGCTAATCCTTTTGATGGGATTACACTACTCTAAAATCAATAGAGGGGTTGAGAAGAGAAACGAAAGTTAAAGGATGATTACATTTTTGAGAAGGGATTCAGACAGAGTTTCGACTTAAGTTTAGAGTTGAAACTTGATACGGACAGAGCTTCGCCTCGATCCTTGACTTGGATCTTGATGCGGACGGAGCTTCGCCTTGGTCCTTTGATTCGGGCTTCGATGTTTGTTAATCAACAAGGTTGATGAACAGACTTTGGGAGTTGTTTGTGAGTGATTTGAAGGAGTCTTTCGTGGAAAGAAACCAACAAAATGTGTGTGTTGTGTGTTTTCTTGATCAAGGATCAGAATTGTCGACCTCTGAAACACTGAAAGTCATCTAGTATTTATAGGAGGTTGGAGAGGTGAAGGTGGAGAGGTAAAATCTCCTAGGAAGGTTCCAGAACTCAGTTGTGATTGGATACCCGAATTGATAAGGTTTTATCCAGAAAGAGAGTTTGAAACGGAGAAGGAGAGTGATTTCTGCACATCCTGTCGAGGGGATATCTCGCGTGAGATATGATATCTCGTGCGAGATAACTAGTCATTTGAATATTTTGTCCTCTTCAGTTGTTCCGTTAGTCAGTTAGGTCCAAAACTAACGAGGTTAGTTAGAAACTTAACGAAACATGACGAAACTGATATGCTTTCATCAAAACACAAAAGAGAGATGAAGAGTAGTGTAATCATGTAATTATGAGTTCATAATGGGGTGTCTACAGAGCCCCTCGGCGACAGGTCTTATGAAAGAAGAAGTGTCGTCGATAGAAAAGACATCATTCTGAACACTGGGATGGTCGTGCCGCACGGCTACCTACGTATCTCTATCGGAGAATCAGACCAAAACGTAGTTCGACTCCAAAACACGAAAATGTTGCTTTAGGTATTTTGAAAATCATTTTTTTTTTAAAATCGAGGAGATTTTATTTTTGAAAAGGCAAATCCATACTGAGGAATCAAATCATGACCCAATTCTGAATATACCTGTCCGTCTGAAGATTCACCTGTTTGGGCTCCGAACCTGCGGGGAAAGATGTTAGAAAACAAAGATTTACCTGTCCGGTCATTTGCATTCAAACAATTTGTCTTTTGAGACTGAGGTGAGGTGACGATCCTGGCGATTCGGGACCGAGCTTTTTTTGTTGAGGTGACGATCCTGGCGATTCGGGATCGAGATTTTGTTGAGGTGACGATCCTGGCGATTCAAGACCGGGCTTTTTGTTGAGTAGTACTCGACATACTACTTGTAGATGCTTGACACACCTAATTGGTGACGATCTTGGCGATTCAAGACCGAGCTTTTGTTAAGGTGACGATCCTGGTGATTCAAGACCAGGCTTTTTGATGAGGTATGTATTTGACATACTGACCCTAGATGCTTGACGCATCTTAGATGTTTGACACACCTAATTGTTGATGATCCACCTGTCTGGGCGTTGAATCGAGCTTTTTGTTGGAATATGCTTGATGCATGGCACTTGACGTGATGGTTGCTTGACGCAATGGTTGCTTGATGCAATGGTTGCTTGACGCGATGGTTGCTTGACGCAATGGATGCTTGACGCTTGAAGAGATGCTCGACGCACTTAATTGGATACATTGACATATGGGGAGGTAGATGGTAAGCGAAATCCAAACATTCAACATGTTTGATCTAATTCTTGAAAGTAAACACTTGACGTGCTTTACGCACTTTAATTCCTGCAAGAGGGTTAGTGAAAGCATTTGCATAACAACATATATTCACTTACGCATTTGTTTGTTCAAGATGATCAATGTGCACTCGACTCCAAGAATCAGCGGGGAGAATGAGTTCTATTATGTGAGATTGAAAATTGTTCGTGTGATTTAGATTTTGGTTCAGAAAACCAACTCGTGAGGTCCATCTAAAGATCGAATGAGACAATCGTCTAATAGGATTTCGTTGCGATAACCCAAGTTCAATGCTAAGGTTCAGGATACTTCAAGGATTTTTCGTTGTCGCAGGACTTTTTCATCGTCAAGCCCCAAGTTTCTCATGTGATGATCATTGACTGAACAAGTTCTAAACCACTCCAATGGCTTTTGCTATGTAGAACTTATGCTGCCTAATCCAAAGCGCGCATTTTCCAAGGCTTCTCTTGACACTAAGCCCCAAGACTTTTTGTATGCTGCAGGTGACTTCGTGAACAAGCTTGTGAGGCTGTGTGAATTGAAGATGGATCCCCTCCTTTTTCCTTTGATTTTTTTTTTGTGACGCACCCTGGTTTTTGCCTAGACCGCCCTTTCGGGTTTTTAATCTAGCGGGCATCTCTTCTGCGTCTTTTGTTTTTGTGCTCTAACTTTTGCCTAGGCCGCTCTTTACGAGTTTTCAACCTAGCGAGCCATTTTTTTTTGAAAAGTATGTTTACTCGAAGAGAACTTAGTTGGAAGAATCTCATCAAGGAGAGACGGGCTCTATTCTTTGGAAGGTGATCCAAACATTGATTCTTTGAAGAAGTGTATTCTCTAATGATGAGAGTGAGAAATGAAGAGGAAAACCCCTAATGCAGATTTGATTAATCTTGAGAGTTTGAGTAGGGATTGACTGGGGGAGGAAAGGTTAGGAAGCCCCAGTTTTGATGCTTGAATTTCAAGAGTGTGTATGATAATGGCTAAGAGGAAGCCCCTAGACTCAACAAAGAATGCTACATGGCTCAAAGGTCTAGAAAAGTTGCTCTACTTTTAATGGACCTTGTATCATCTAGAAATTTCTTAACGAATTTGAAATGAAAGGCAATCATTAGTATGAATTAAGGCTAAACATTTTTCTTTATGGGTTGACGTTGAAAGTCTTCTTCATTTGTGCTGCCATTCAGGCTCCATGGTAAGAGGATGTTTGAGGAATCCTCTTTTATTCGTTGGTAACACTTGACTCTTCTTCTTTGTGGGAGAGTCCTTCTTGCCTTTGTTGAAATTTCATCCTTGTTGTGGGGCGATGAAGGCTTGAGAGTTTTTCTCTTTTTTTTTTTTTTTTTTTTTTTTTTTTTTGATGCTCTATTTTTGCCTAGGACGATTTGAGGAGTTTCGACCTAGCGAGCTTTTTATTTATTTTTGTACTCTCAAAGCCTTGAATTGAGTAGCCCCACTCTTCTTGGGATGAATGTTAATAGCAGCGCCTTTAGCTTCCTTCGTTTGTTGACTTTCAACATGAGTAATGTTTAGCCTTAAGCCTTCTAAGGATAGTTTTCATTTCAAACTTGTTTAGAAGTTTCTATTTTTCGTGACGATTTAAGGAATCAGGGTCCACTATTCAGCATGGATCAAATGATACTCATAAAGAAAAACAACTCTTGGGAAAGTGTTTAGGATAAAGAGATAACTTTTATTGATATGAAAATTTGAAACAGACTCGATAGTTCACTTGACACAAACTAGAGAGGATAGAAATGGACTAGAATGAGAGAAAGACTCTTCGAGAACATACTAGGGAGTTGTACTATTCTATATTTTTTCTTTTTTTTTCAAAGGAAAAAGGGAGAGGACAATCGGAGCCCCAAGGTGGTGATGCTTCAGTTGATCTTGCCGGCTTCATACAAGTCTTGGATTACATCCTTCAAATGATGGCAGTCATTGGTGTCATGGCCACTATAGTTGTGGAATTTACAAAACGAGTTGGGATCATGGTTGAGACAAGAACTTTTCCCAGGAGGATTCCCTTCTCTAGGCTTAATTTTTCCTTCTTCTACGAGGATGTCAAAGAGACCTTCTTGGGTAATCCCTTCAAATTGGACATATCGTCTATCTTTTCGCTTTCTTTCAGGATGGGGAGCAACAAATGACTTGGAATTGGTGAATCTACTAAGGTCATGGAGCCTTTCTTGGTTGGATTCCTTAAGGTGAGCATGATCTCCATATTTTCCTCCCTTGTCGGGTCGAGACCTTTCCTCGTTGAGTTCGACCATTTTGTGAAGTATCTTGATCTTTTCTTCATAGTACCTTTGTTGTGCTTGCATGTAGGCTTGACATTCATCCTCGATTTGGGCCCTTAATTTGACTTCCACTTGGGCTCTTATGTTGGACTCCATTTGGGAACACACATCAGTGATACATGCCTTAATGATTGACTCAACCTCTTTATGTTCACGCTCATTGCTTTGAGTGTGCTCGTCTCTTGGATCCATGGTTTCCATGATTTCTAGCTTGTTGAGTTTTGTCTCAAGGGTGGCAATTTGTTGAATATGAGCCATTTTTTCTTGCTCGAGATGGTCCTTGAGAGTCTTGATTTCCTTGGATGTGAATTCTACGACATGCTTATTCTCTTTGGGGGTACCACTTGCATAGAGAGTAGACGGAGTAGTTGCCATTGGAGAGGTAAGGGAGCTTGACGACCTTAGAGATGTGCTCGAGATATCCTAATGTAACGCCTTTTAGAAGATTAGCCCCAAACGATCCTAGATGGAGAAAAGGATGATGGTTAAAATTACCTCACGAGCGATTTTTTTGAAGTTTTATTTTTATTAGAGACAGAGTTTTGACTCAAGGAGGGAGCGCACATCGATTATCGATCACAAACACGAAATCTGCAAATGAAGTCCCACGCGAGACAAGGCCATCTCGCACGAGACAACCATTCGGAAAGATGAATTTTTCCTTTTTTTTTATTTCCTAAATTCATGGTCGGACGGACAAAGATCCGTTTTCTATCTAGCATCCTAGGTAAATCTTGCAGGCATACATAATTCGAACCAAACCTAGAGACTCGGTAATTGACCATTCTTTGTAAAGTAAAGCCACGTAAAATTGACCGGAAGGATTTTTTTTCTTTAAAGGGACTTCCGAAAGGGTCATTCCGAAGGGACATTTTCGAAGAGACTTTTTTTTTCTTTTTCTGAAGGGACTTTTCTGAATCCTTTCTCGATAGTCAATTTTACATTAACTTTATTTTGGTCAAAGACAAGAAAAATTACCGAGTCAAAACTGACCGGTCATGGAGTGTTCTTAAAGAGACAATATGCATGATATGTGGCGATGCAGGGCTGGAAGGCTAGGCTCCCCGCGATATGACAATCTAGGTGGATTGAATACGCGGAGTGGGATTATCCAACTTCGGAGAGACCGGCGACTAGGTGGTTACCGTCATCCGTCCTTAGTGTGGGTCCCGGGTTTATAGAGGGTATATAGTGCAATGACAGATATAGTATGATGTGCGCGTGTGTGAGAGTTAATCTAGGTGATAGGGTAAAATAGAGATTTTTTTTTTGAAAACAAAAGAAAAACAGATAATGGCCGCACCAAGTGGTTGCCTACGTTTCTCCCAAATTAGGAAGACTCAGGCCGTCGTAGTTCCACATAAAGAGAGAGAAAGAGAGATAAATAAATTAATTTACAACTCCCGAATCCCCAATGGACCGGACTTTAATTAAATAAAACTCAATCGCACGCAGTTTATAAATAATAATCAATTATTTAAATGAAATAAAGATCCGAGTTCTACATCTTAAGGGAGGCCTTAAGATGCGGGAACTCTACAGACAATGAATTCTGGAATCCCCCTTGCATGTTCGGCTCTTGTCTGGGACTATGAGATGAACGGGAGAAACCAGAAAACAACCAGATTGCCGAGGCAATATCTCGCGCGAGATATGCCTCATCTGAGAGCAGAAAATCGAATTTACAAATTTTTTTTGAAAACCTCTCTTTTAATTTTGACGCAAGTTTAAGCCTCTTAATTTTATGTCCCCAGCGGATTCGCCACTGTAGCGTTGTGAGAAGAATTTTATCTTTTTGAGTCGCCACCTATATTATTCGATTGGAAACATAGGAAAACCATTTTGAAAGAGATTTGGGTTCGGGGCTTAGGTTATGGAAAGGGTAGGTCAAGGAGCATCCATTCCACCCAATCCGGAGATTGGTCTTGCTAAAGAAAAGAGAGGTTTTCAATCTTTACAATATATACAATTAAAGAAAACAAGTAAACCCTAATCAATTTCTTGATTAGGAATGTCGGATTGTATGCTTCGAGATCGCCTCCATTGACTGAAGGGACTCTAGGCTAATCCTTTTGATGGGATTACACTACTCTAAAATCAATAGAGGGGTTGAGAAGAGAAACGAAAGTTAAAGGATGATTACCTTTTTGAGAAGGGATTCGGACAGAGTTTCGACTCAAGTTTAGAGTTGAAACTTGATACGGACAGAGCTTCGCCTCGATCCTTGACTTGGATCTTGATGCGGACGGAGCTTCGCCTTGGTCCTTTGATTCGGGCTTCAATGTTTGTTAATCAACAAGGTTGATGAACAAACTTTGGGAGTTGTTTGTGAGTGATTTGAAGGAGTCTTTCGTGGAAAGAAACCAACAAAATATGTGTGTTGTGTGTTTTCTTGATCAAGGATCAGAATTGTCGACCTCTGAAACACTGAAAGTCATCTAGTATTTATAGGAGGTTGGAGAGGTGAAGGTGGAGAGGTAAAATCCCCTAGGAAGGTTCCAGAACTCAGTTGTGATTGGATACCCGAATTGATAAGGTTTTATCCAGAAAGAGAGTTTGAAACGGAGAAGGAGAGTGATTTCTGCACATCCTGTCGAGGGGATATCTCGCGCGAGATATGATATCTCGTGCGAGATAACTAGTCATTTGACTATTTTGTCCCCTTCAGTTGTTTCGTTAGTCAGTTAGGTCCAAAACTAACGAGGTTAGTTAGAAACTTAACGAAACATGA
This sequence comes from Adenophora triphylla var. japonica, assembly GCA_022495995.1. Taxonomy (NCBI): domain Eukaryota; kingdom Viridiplantae; phylum Streptophyta; class Magnoliopsida; order Asterales; family Campanulaceae; genus Adenophora; species Adenophora triphylla. The sequence continues at coordinate 64,248 of JAFEMH010006105.1, read as the reverse complement.
CGAAACTGATATGCTTTCATCAAAACACAAAAGAGAGATGAAGAGTAGTGTAATCATGTAATTATGAGTTCAGAATGGGGTGTCTACAGACGGTCGCCCACCAAGGGTTGGGCGGTCGCCCAGTTGTATAGAGCTTATATCCTTATTCGAAAATCCACATGGGTGGTCGCCCATGTGGGGCTGGGCGGTCGCCCACCTGTACAATCCCCAATACCCTATTTTCGAATCCCACGTGAGCGATCGCCCTTATCCACTTGAGCGGTCGCCCAAGTCAATGGTTGACTTGTGGGCGGTCGCCCATGGTGAACCTCGGCGGTCGCCCATATGTCCAGAATCCATAATTTCAGCCCGAATTAAATTCGTTCTTTGTGTGTGACCCAAAAGGAATTATATTATGTTGTTAGTGAGTCAAAACATCGACCTCCCAAGATATAAGTGACTTCTAGCAAATCATTATGTCCACCCAATTAATATAACATCAAGACTTGATTCCTCAATAGGTCCAATGTTATAATCCCTTTGTCCACGATGTCCAATTGAACATGAGACATGGTCTATGTCAACTCATTCCTTTCAATGCTTTCTCGATTTCGAATATGTTGATAATGCAAATGCATTTGATTTCTATCAAATCACCTAGTGCGGCCACACATTTCATCAACATTATTCATCGAGGGGCCCAAGCAAACATCTCTCTTCATAAGAGGGACAAATCTGAAAAATGAATCTCAAATCGAATATCAAAACCGTTGTTGAAGGTTTTGATCTTCTCCTAGTTCTTCAATGTGATGAATTGATCCAAGCCTTAGGTGATAACGTAACCACCCTCTAATGGTAATCCACACGCGAACGAACCAAGGACACCTTCTTGTTGGATTTCTAGATGATCCTCTGGATTATTGAAACACTTTTCAGTAATCTATGACTGATTATGGAATTGAATCTAGGGTGTTTTGATCTTTTATTCTCAATCAAAATCAAGGAATTTGTGTTTCCAAGGCCCTAAAATTTGTATGTGACTGCTGGGGAAAAAGGACCTATTTATACTTTATAAATAGCCCTAACAATTAGGGAGAAAAGTCGTTTTTCGAAGCAAAAACGGATTGCTGAAACGAGACATGGGCGGTGGCCCACCAAGGGTTGGGCGGTCGCCCAGTTGTACAGATCTTATATCCTTATTCGAAAATCCACATGGGCGATCGCCCATGTGGGGCTGGGCGGTCGCCCACCTATACAGTCCCCAATGCACTATTTTCGAATCCCACATGAGCGGTCGCCCTTATCCACTTGAGCGGTCGCCCATGTCAACAGTTGACTTGTGGGCGGTCGCCCATGGTGAACCTCGGCGGTCGCCCATGTGTCTAGAATCCATAATTTTAGCCCGAATCAAATTCGTTCTTTGTGTGTGACCCAAAAGGAATTATATTATGTTGGTAGTGAGTCAAAACATCGACCTCACAAGATATAAGTGACTTCTAGCAAATCATTATGTCCACCTAATTAATATAACATCAAGACTTGATTCCTCAATAGATCCAATGTTATAATCTCTTTGTCCACGATGTCCAATTGAACATGAGTCATGGTCTATGTCAACTCATTCCGTTCAATGCTTTCTCGATTTCGAATATGTTGATAATGCAAATGCATTTGATCTCTATCAAATCACTTGAGTGCGGCCACACATTTCATCAACATTATTCATTGAGGGGCCCAAGAAAACATCTCTCTTCATAAGAGGAACAAATCCCATCTTGACTTATCATTCTTCCTTACATGATTCCAATCGTGCTAACATAGCCCTTATTGCTATTCGATTAAAGACAGTGTTAGACTATATTAAACACGATCTTCGTCATGTGGAAGACGATGATAATCTCAGGTGTGATGATTCAATAACACGACTATCATGAGATTTATTCATGACACATATGACTATTGACCATGTCATAAATCTCATTGGTAGGTCATGTCCAATACTTGTTCTCTAGCAAGTATCCATAAGTGTAATGTGCATCATATGCATATAGTCATCTCCATGATTATCCACTTCCAACTTATACTAGTTGTTCTCAACAAATAGGGACGCAGTTCAATATAATAAACATGCAAAACATATAATGAACCAAATAATAATTTCTCTATAATAAATGATAAAGATGATTACATAGTGGTTTAGATAATAAGTCAAATATAACTAAACGCCTAGGGCACTACACCAATAGTAATAACGTAACACAATGTTTGGTTGAATAGAACTGCAACTTTTATTGAAGTAGAAACATGCTTACATCGAAAATGGGGAGCTAGAACTATAACAAACTCAAACTTGAAAACTGAACTAACTTTTAAGCTGAATTAGAAAACTGAACTAGAAGTAATATTTGATAAGGTGGGTAGCATGCCACGGGTGCTTTAATTCCTCACCACCTGCATGGGTGATCATGTAAGTTCCCTCCTTGATAATCCGAGTGACAATGTAGGGACCTTCCTAGTTGGGAGATAACTTGTTCTGCTGAGTTCTCCTTCCCGTTGCCTCAATTTTCCTTAGCACGTGGTCGCCTACTTGGAATGATCTCTTTTTAATTTCTTATCATGATAACTCTTGGTCCTCTGCTTGTAGTTGACCATCCGTAAATAAGTTGTATCTCTCTTCTCGTCAATCAAATCAAAGTCGATCAATCTGTTGGTGTCGTTCTGCTCGTGATCGAAGAAGACTATTCTGGCCGTAGGAAATTGTAGCTCGGTCGGTGCCATGGCCTCTGAACCATATGTAAGAGTGAATGAGGTTTCCCCCGTGGGCCCCCGAATGGTTGTGCGGACTGCCCATAAAGCAAGGGGGAGTTCGTCCAACCAGTTGCTACGTCAACCAACCAGACCCGTCTTAAGTGCAGATAGGACGAGCTTGTTCACAGCTTCAGCTTGCCCGTTACCTTGGGGATATGTGACAGACGATTGCCAATGCTTGACCCCTACTCATTTCATTTCTTCTTCGAAAGCCCTGGAGAATTGTAGCCCGTTGTCCGACACTATAGCTCAAGGAATCCGAAATCGGCACCAGATGAAGTCGTGGATGAAATTGATAGCATTTTCCTCTGTAATTCTAGCTAACGGCTTGGCTTCGACCCACTTGGTGAAGTAATCTATAGCAACGATCACATACTTGCAGTTTCCACAGGCGGGTGGGAAGGGTCCAATCAAATCGATGCCCCACATATCAAAAGGCCAAGTAGCGATCACCGGAGTTTGCTCGGTCGTAGGAAAGTGAGGTAGGTTGGCAAATCTCTGACACTGGTCGCATTGCTGAACAAAGTCATGAGCATCAGCCCTCATGTGTGGCCAGTAATAACTCAATGTAATCAACTTGTCAGCCAAAGTTCTGGCCCCCGGGTGTCCACCACAAACCCCACTATGCACGTCGTGCATCAATTGAGTGAATTTTTGAGGGTGAACGCATCTTAATAATGGCTTGGTGTAGGATCTTCTGAATAACATATTTCCTTGAATAACGTATCTCGGACCCTTCTTCTTGATAGCTCGAGCTGCTTTCTCGTCATCAGGGAGCTCGCCAGTCTCTAAGTATGCTCTCATTTCCTCGATCCAGTACTTGGTGTAGACCCAATCTCTAGTAGTATCCTCCATGCATTGAATTTGAACCCTTTGATACGCTGGATGCTCGAGGTAGGAGATAGGTTCCTCGTGCGGTTCATCTGAAGTAGCCAGCTTTGAGAGTAGGTCGGCCAATTCGTTGTCCTCTCGACCAATCCTCTGAATTTCCCAGAACTCCAAGTCCTTTATCAGTTCCTTCACTAGGTCGTAATATTTGATCAAAGTGAGGTTCAACACTTCATACTCTCCTCTGACCTGGTTGACTATCAACTGGGAATCACAATATGCCACAATCTTGGTCGCCCCAAAACATTTGGCGTACTCGATGGCTACGACCAAAGCTTTGTATTCTGCTTGGTTGTTAGAAGCTTCGAACTTGAATCTCAATGCTTCCTCGTAGATTGTTCCGAATTTTGGCTCGATCAATACAATCCCAGCTCCGCTAACGCTCTTTGTTGCTGACCCATCGGAGTATACTTTCCAGCAATCGTCGGGTAGACTTGTGACAGACTGAGCCTCAGGTTTCTTTCCTTTTGTTTTCTCCTTTTGAACTCGTACCTCGCTATCTTCCTTGGTGAACGTCAGCTCGACCAAGAAGTCTGCCAAGGCTTGAGCCTTCAATGCCTTTCGAGGCCGATACTCGATGTCGAATTCTGTAAGAGCAATTGACCAGTTGAGTAAGCGACCTGAGCTTTCTAGTTTGTGTAGGATCTTTCTCAGGGGTGCATTAGTGAGCAAGACAATGGGGTGAGCCAGAAAATAAGCTCATAGCTTCCTAGAGGCTATGACCAAGACATATGCAACCTTCTCCGCATTATAGTATCTGCCTTCAACATCGGATAAAGCTTTACTAAAATAATATACAGGTTTCTGAAGCCCCTCTTCCTCTCGAACTAGAACAGCAGCCACTGATTGGTCGCCCACAGATAAATACACGAACAAAGTTTCCCTAACAGTCGGGCTACTCAACAAAGGTGGAGTGGCGAGGTACTCCTTAAGCTGTTGGAACGATGAATGACATTCGGCCATCCACTCAAAAAATTTCGTCCCCCTCAATGATTTGAAGAAGGGGAGAGATCTCTCTGCCGACCTGGCTATAAAGTGACCTAGGGCAGCCACCCTGCCATTAAGTCGCTGCATCTCCTTGATACTTTTAGGCTCCTGCATGTCGACCAAGGCCTTGATCTTCTTCGGATTTCCCTCAATACCTTGCTGTGACACCATGAAACCAAGGAATTTTCCAGCTGCTACTCTGAATACACATTTTCTCGGGTTAAGCTTCATGTCATTTGCTCGTAAATTGGCGAACGTTTCCTTTAGGTCGACCACGTGACGTCTGGCCTTTGTTTTGATGACCATATCGTCGACGTAGGCCTCCATGTTTCGGCCAATTTATGAGGCAAAGACCTTGTTCACCATCCTCTAGTAGGTGACTCCTGCATTCTTCAACCCGAACAGTATCATGTTGTAGCTGTAAATACCTCCAACAGCTTGAAAAGCCATCTTCACAACATCATCCTCGTGCATCTTGATCTGATGATAACCTGAATAGGCATCGAGGAAACTCAGAGTGGAGTGCCCAGCTATAGAGTCTACGAGCTTGTCAATCCGAGGCAGGGGGTAGCTATCATTAGGGCAGGCCAAATTAAGGTTGGTGAAGTCGACACACATCCTCCACTTGCCATTAAATTTCTTCACCATGACCACATTAGCTAGCCAGGTTGTATGAGTAGCTTCCTTGATAATACCTGCACTCAAAAGTTTTTGTACCTCAAGTTTTATCACCTCCTCTTTGTCACAAGCGAAGCTTCTCAGTTTCTGTGCTTTATACTTCATGGTCGGGTTGACTTCCAAACTGTGAATAGCGACCTCTTCCTTTATCCCCTTCATGTCCTCTACACGCCAAGCAAAGACATCATTGCTTTCCTTTAGCAGCTCGATGATCTCTACTCTTTCCTCAGCCGACAACTGCTTACCAATCTGAATTTTTTGCTCGGGATAGGAAGGATTTGCTATCACTGCTTACAGCTCGTCCACAACTTCTAACTCCGGACCATCTCTAAATTGTAGGATCTCGATAATGATCTCTCGAACCCTCTGTCTTTCCTCGGCCCCCAATGTGGAGCTTCTTCAACGATCATGTCATCTAGTTCAGCTGCGATCTCATTGGTGGTGGCCCCCGAGTTATTGTTGATCTGGAGGCATAGCTCACCTATGAAGACTTGGTCGACCATAACTACATTTGAATCGACCGCGGTGATTTGGGAGGGATGTGTTGACTCAGTCATGACCTCGTCATGTGAGTGATAGATCGCCTCTTCCACACAGGTGATCATAGATAGTCGAGAAGTTATGGTGACATATTTTGACATCTTCAAGTATCCCTCAGCACTATCAATCTCTAGTTCCCTCTTCTTTCTCATTCGAAGTACATGATCAAGGTATGCTCGAGCTTTACTTTGCAAAAAGCCGACTCCAGCTAGCATATGAAACTTAACTCGCTGATGGGGGATTAAGGCCACCATTCCAAGTGAGACCTCACCAGGGATACCCAAAATAGCAGCATAATCACTATTTACATCAATAACAATAAATGTTACCTTGGAGGCTACCCTGTAAGGATGTTGGCCTATGTCGACGTCCAACATGATCTGTCCCTTGGCATCGACCCTGTGGTTGGTGAAGCCTTCCAGTCTACCATCATAATGTGAGAGCTGCTCCTTTGAGAGTCCCATCTCCTTGAACGTCTTGTAAAACAGAATATCTTTGCAGGCCCCCGTATCTATCAAGAGTCTGCTCGGCATATACCCATCAATAAACCCTAGGATAACGAGAACTTGCTCTCTAGCCGCTGCTTTAGTCGCCAGCTCATTCGGGTAGAAACTGACCATCTCGTCTCTAATGTAGCTTATAGATGGCACATGAGGCGCCTTTTTGAGCTGGAATATCTTGTGTTTCAGGGCGGTGTTGCTGTCTTGCTCAGTAATAACTCCTAAATTCAATCTAGGCTGTCTCAGCTCTTGCGGTCCACCAGCAGCTCGCTCACCACCGCCAGGCTGAGCTTTTTTCACATACATGTCAAGCCTCCCACTGTCGACCCACTTTTGAATGATGCATTTCAGGCTCATAAAATCTTCCGTAGTGTGGCCCGTATCTTTGTGATAATCGCAGTACTTGCTGTTATCCCTTCTGAACTTGTTTCCAGGATTCATAGTGGCAGGTGGGCCTAGCTCGATAGTATTCAGGATTTCAGTACATCTTACCGTCAAAGGGGTGAAAGCTTCGGGCAATTTCTCAGTCTCCCTGGTTCTGTTCTTACCATTCTTGTTATTACCCCCATTTGGCTAGGTCCTTCTTGTCAGTATCAGCGACCTCAGTCTTGGAGCCTTTTCCACTCTTCTTTTCCTTTCTCTCTTCAGGCAGTGCCACGTTGTAGGCCTTTTCGAACAGTTCTTGTCGAGTAGTCACGGTCCGGACTGTCAGCTCGTAATCCAGGTCTGTAGAGGCTATCCCATTTTTGAAACAATTTATCACTTCCTTGTCTGTCAGGTCCTCTTCAATCTGATCCACCATCTCCTTGAACTTGGTATAGTAGCTCATCGAGCTTTCTTTTTTCTTTGTACCAAATTATTCAAGTCGGTGTCAGTCATCTTCCGAGCTCCAGCTGTCGAGAAGCGATCTAGAAACTTCTTTCTCATATAATGCCACGTCGAAATGCAGCCTGGTGCCAAGCCGTTAAACCAAGTAAGAGCTGACCCGGTGAGGGTGCCAGTTAGTGCCTTGCACATCATGTCGTCCTCGTTGGAGATGAAGCACATAGTAGCTTCTAAATGCTGTATATGACTCTTGGCATTGGTTGTACCCGAATATTTTTCTAGAGTGGGCAACCTGAAACCGTGAGGAGGTCGACGGTCGAGCAACTCCTTGGACAAGGGTCGAAGAGCAAAGTTGTTTCGTTCGCCCTTTCCAGCATCCTCTTTCTTGTCGGCCTCCCATTGTTCAAACTTTTTCTTCCACTACAACCATTCCCTAGCGTCTGGCCTGTCGTCCCTTGCCTGGGAGACGTCGTTGGATTTCTGCTGTTCCTCGCGGTGGGGCTCCCTCCTAGAGTTGGCCCTATGCTTGTCACTCCTAGGGGGAGTTATCTCTCTACCCCTCCGATCCCTATGAGAGGGCGATCTTACTGAATTAACCGGCGACCTGCGCCTTTCCTCCCTGACTGGCAACCTGTGCCTTTCTTCTCTGACAGGCGACCTGCACCCATTCCTATCTCTGTGAGACTGCGACCTCTCAGTTCGGGTAGGCGACCTAGGCTTGTTCCTCTCAGCTTCCCTCTGTCGTCTTAGTTCTGACTCAGCCTCCTGTTCCCTATTGGTGTTAAGATGGCTTCACAAGTCATCAGGGGGAACCGGAATATGTGTGCAAATATGACGCACAATCTGTTGCTCGCCATTTTGTCTGGCACTTCCACTTTGCGTAGCATTTCCGCCGGGCTGCCTGTTACAAACCTGGGAGGGAGCTGCCCTTTCCGATCTCCTGTCATTTTGTTCGGGCTCTTCCTCCATAGCCAATAACTCAGCGAGAATTCTAGCTCGCTCTGCCAGCATCTCCTTTCTGCTGAGGGGATTGGTTGAGGGACCCACTCTGTCGCTTGCAGCCATTCGCCCTGCTTGTGGATGCTTAGGAGGGGGCGGCACTTCCTGCTCGAGCATAGGCCGCTTCTCCCTTCTACAGTCTGCCAAACCCCTGCCATCAGCAATGCTATTAGACCGCGTTGCCCTTGCGTGATGACGAGGCAGAGGAGGAGGAGGAGGCATGTTAACATTGCGGTTTCCCGCATTAGTATTAGCATCGGTGTTTCCCTCGTTGTGTTCGTCAGAGGCTTTAGAAATGTGACCATCAAAAGTCACCATGATTATGGGTTGTAAGAAATTTCGAGGTCAAGTACGCACGATTCCCGGCAATGGAACCAAACTGATGCTGCAAGAATCGTGCTTATCAATCTCCGTCCAATCAGCAAGACTAATCGCTTGGCTCCTTGACCTGAAACAATGAACCCACGACTCGCCGGATGGTCTCCGGCTTAGACCCTCGAGCGTGAGAGTAAGTACGGTGTATGAGAGCTCAAATATTATAATGAACAATATGTATTCAATATAACAAAAAGCAATTACCTTGGAACGGTTGATGTTGCCTTGTATTTATAGTTGTTGATGAGAGTTGTATTTGTGGTAGGATTGCATGAAATCCCTTAAATTGTGGAACATATACGTGATAGAGATCTTATCCATAAATAACTCCTGATTTGTAGGGAGTCTTGCTACGTAAAGAATTGTAGATACGCCAGGACTCTGTAGGTCGACGTAACAATGTAGGTCGAGGTCGCCTGTTGGGTCTAGGTCGACCTGACTGATGGATAGGGCTGAACCGTACCCGAATAGTACTTGGATCGTAATGTTGGACCAAGCTAGGTCGGGACCAAGTGGGTCGGACAATGAGCTAGGTTGACTGATCTTGTTGATGGGCCTTAGGCCTAGTAATAATTGGGCCTAGCCCACTGAGAACGTGGTGGCAATAATAACTAGAGATTGGGCTTACTCGCTGGGCCTAGCTCGTCACTTTTATTCTGTTCAACTCTTATTTTTAATTTTTCAATATCTTTTTAGTGAAATGGATCCCAATAATAACCATTTCAACACTCAAAATTCATGTAATTTTCCTTTAACTACAACAATCCTAATAATTTTCAATTTGATGATGTTGAACAAGAAAATACTCCACGAGTCAACTTCTTTATGAATCAACGTCCGTATAAAATGGCGTATTATCTTGCTTACGGTATCTACCCTTCTTATTCGACTTTCTTGAAATCAGTTAGACTTTCTCAAAGTGAAGAAGATAAGTTATTTGCAAAAGTTCAGGAGGGATGTCGGAGTGATATAGAACATGCATTTGGAGTGTTCCAAGCTCGATTTAAAATCATTCGAGAACCACCTCGAATGTGGGACATAGCAGACTTGGCTATCATCATGAGGTCATATATCATAGTACATAATATGATTATTGAGGATGAACGAGATACGTATGCTTAGAATTGGACCGACTTTCAATTCGAGAATAGTGGGTCTAGTACACAACAACCGAAGCAAGTGGGTCTAGTACACATCAACCATTCTCGACTAAGGTACAACCTGCATTTGCAAATCATGTGTGTGCTAGATCGGAATTGCGTGATTCAAAAGTTCATCAAGAATTGCAGGCGGATCTAATCAAGCACATATGGGCAAAGTTCGGAATGAGAAGCAATTAAAGATTATTTTTAAGTCTTTTAATGTGTGATTTAATAATTTTATTGTATTGTGAGTCGAGTCTATTGTGTCGTATGCTTATTGTAACTTTTCTTTGTTTTAATAATAATTTTCGTCATTTTTCGTATTTATTTAATTACAATTAAAAAAATTAATTAAGTATGAAGTATTTTTTTTAATTATAAATGATAATAATAATAATTATTATTTTACTAAACATAAAAATAAAGAATATAAAATAAATAAAATCAGTGGAATATATGATGATGAGTTGGAAGGGTGTTGAATTTTTTTAAACAAAACCATTGTAGGGAGGGTTAAAAATTGAATAGGGTATTGAATTATTAGGTGGAAGATAGAAAAGCTGATGTGGAGTGTGAAAGTGAGTGTTGAATGTTGTTTGGATATTGAAACCATTGTAGATGGTCTGAGACGCTTCTGACTCTTATGATTATCATGATGTAATTACACGTAATTATTGTTACTTATATAATAATAATATTTTAATTGAGAAGAATTTGCATAGGCTTGAGCAAGGTAATACCTCTTTTGAGATATACTATCATGAGATGAAATGCTCATGGGATGAAAATTTAGCCTTAGATACAATTAAGGTGTACTCATGTGCTTATATTTGGGGCATTGAAAGAGTCAATCACAAAAGAAATGAGAAAAAAATTAATGTAATTTTTTATGGGGGCATAAAGAAAATTTAGCCTTAGATACAATTAAGGAAAAATTTCCCAAGGGCCCTTATGTTCAGATTTTATTCCATTTTAAAGAGAGGTCATTTGTAAATTTCAAATGAAGAGTTCAATCAAAATTATAATTTTCCAGACACCCTCCTAGACTCCCTCTCCCAAATAAAACCCCAACCTCCCTCATTTCTCCTCATTTTTGATCTTTTCTCTCTCTCTCTCTCTAAATCACACACACATACACACTCAACGTTATATCTTTACCTCACTAAACCATCTCCGGCGATAGTGACGACAACCAACTTTTTTCGACGACCAACCTTCATTCTTCTTCGATCGCCAGCATCTTCAACCACAAACTCGGTAGACCTGGAACTCTCCCCTCGAAATCAGACTAAGATCTGCCCTACACTTGCTAGATCTGACCCAAAATTTCTTCCCAATCTTTCAGCCTACCTTGGCGCCGACAACATTCGCTCCCTCTTCTTCTCAGCAGATCTGGCGTGGATCTCCCACCGGCTTAGGGTTGTCTTCTCCGGCATAGAGCCGTCTTCTTCAGAGTTGATCCGTTTCTACGACGTAGGTTTGACCCAAAATGTTTTTACTACTGCTATTTAGTTGTGAAAAGAACACAAAAAGAAAGAAAAATGTCTTAGTGGACCACAGACCACTGCCCTCCTCAATATGCAAACCTTCTAGCGAATGGGCAGTTAGAAAATGGTCAGTTATAAAATGGGAGATCTATTTTGAAATGTTAATTGTGGTTGATCTATGCTTTTTTCTTTTCATTTAATAAAAATTGGTATTATGCTTTAATTTCAATAAGGGGTAAAATGGTATTATAAGTCAATTATAAGAGGTGATTTGGTCTTACAATTAAGCTATAAGAGTTGTAATGTATAAATTATGAGTGCAATTAGTTGTTATTATTGAAATTTTTAATATCTTTGGTCGAAAAATTTGTCTTATAAGTTAATTATAAGAGACAAAGTAGTCTTATAATTAAATTATAAGAGTTGTAAATGTGTAAATTATGAGAGCAATTCGGTGTTATTATTGAAATTTTTAATTTTTTTGATTGAAAATTTTGTCAAATAAGTTAATTATTAAAGACAAAGTAGTCTTATAATTAACTTATAAGAGTATTAAATGTGTAAATTATGAGGGCAATTCGTTGTTATTATTGAAATTTTTGATTTTTTTGGTTGAAAAATTTGTTTTATAAGTTAATTATAAGAGACAACATAGTCTGATAATTAACTTATAAGAGTTGTAAATGTGTAAATTATGAGAGCAATTCGTTGTTATTATTGAAATTTTTTTATTTTTTTGTTTGAAAAATTTGTCTTATAAGTTATTTATAAGAGACAAAGTAGTATTATAATTAACTTATAAGAGTTGTACATTTGTAAATTATGAAAGCAATTCGTTGTTATTATTAAAAATTTTGATTTTTTTTGTTGAAAAATTTGTTAAATAAGTTAATTATAAGAGACAAAGTAGTTTTATAGTTAATTTATAAGAGTTGTAAATGTGTAAATTATGAGAGTAATTTGTTGTTATTATTGAAATTTTTTATTTTTTAGGTTGAAAATTTTGTCTTATAAGTTATTTATAAGAGACAAAGTAGTCTTATAATTAATTTATAAGGGTTGTAAATGTGTAAATTATGAGAGCAATTCGTTGTTATTATTGAAATTTTTTATTTTTTTGTTAGAAAATTTTGTCTTATAAGTTAATTATAAGAGACAAAGTAGTCTTATAATTAATTAATAAGAGTTGTAAATGTGTAAATTATGAGAGCAATTTATTGTTATTATTGAAGTTTTTTATTTTTTAGTTGAAAATTTTGTCTTATAAGAGAAAAAGTAATCTTATAATTAACTTGTAAGAGTTGTAAATGTGTAAATTGTGAGAGTAATTCGTTGTTATTATTGAAATTTTTTATTTTTTTGGTTGAAAAATTTGTCTTATAAGTCAATTATAAGAGATAAATTAGTCTTATAATGAAGTTATAAGAGTTATAATGTGTAAATTATGAGAGCAATTGTTATTATTATTGAAATTTTTGATTTTTTGGTTGAAAAATTTGTCTTATAAGTCAATTATTAGAGACAAAGTTGTCTTATAATTAACTTATAAGAGTTGTAAACGTGTACATTACGAGAGCAATTCGTTGTTATTATTAAATTTTTTTATTTTTTTGGTTGAAAAATTTGTCTTATAAGTCAATTATTAGAGACAAAGTAGTCTTATAATTAAATTATAAGAATTGTAAATATGTAAATTATGAGAGCAATTCGTTGTTATTATTGAAATTTTTGGGTTGAAAAATTTGTCTTATAAGTAAATTATTAGAGACAAAGTAGTCTTATAATATGAAAAATATAAAAAATGGAAGTGTTTTTTGAAAGGCTAAAGACTGTTGTTATGATCTAAAAAATACAGTGATTTATTTGTAATTTTTGAGACGGAAGTGACCAGACTGAAACTATTTTGAGTTCAATGACTGATCTGAAATGTCAGAAATCAAGTGGCGAATATATAATTTAAAAAACTCCAGTGACTAAAATATAGTTTTCAGTTTTGGAAATTGGTTCAGTTTCTGTCGAATGACGCGTCACACTTACAAAATAATAAGGATTTTCGTCTTTTAACTGCGAGGGGTGTGTGAGGAATTAGTAAAAGGTCATTTCTTAAAATTGGATTAAATCTCCCTAGAGGGGCTCCAGGGTCCATTTGCCTACAATTAATGTGTGAGAATGATGTGATCATAAAAAAATAAGTTTGGGCATGCATAATCATCACAAGGCCCAACAAGTAAAATGAGCCAAGTAACAAAAAATAAACTCAAGTCATAACGTAAAGGATCCATGTTAATAAGGCGAGAAACAAAGAATCATTATAGAGCCCAGTAAGGCTCCTACCTTGAAAATGGCGGGATGACTCAACAATGGAATCTCGCATGAACATGTGTGGTAAGCGACAACAAGGACGAGAAAGAGATTACCGCTCTATCAAGGTTGTCACCTAGTGGCGACATATTGATTGCCAGCAACAATCCAGAAGCAGCCAAAGATATCATTCACGTGTATATTTAGGTCCAAAAATCAGTTATACTTGATGATGAATCTGTCAGAATAGAGATGGCGTATGCACTAACTTTTAGTACTCATACACATACAATAAGAATGTGACATGTAGCAAATGGCACATGTAACACACATGACAAGAGGATCTATATAAACAACACATATCACCTGAAAATGTAAGTCTCAATTATACTGTACACACCAATTTGCAGATTCTTGTACTTCTTTTCCTTCTAATTCCAAAACAAGTACTTATTCATACGCCGGAGGGGTTTTAGCCGGAGACGCCCCCGGTCTAGTTTACATTTGCCATGTGTGTAGGATCCAGTGGAGAAAGGAGCCGGAGTATCCACCTTGGACTGCAAGCTTTGGGCATGTGCAACCATTTTGTGTGGCAACATCAGTTGGTTCCATTGCTGGGACCTGAAGTTCTTTCTCCGTTTGGTTTCTTGTTCTTTTTTTTGTTCATACACCTTCTTTAAACCCAAAAATACACCTCTTTATATTTGAAAATGGTTCAAGAGAAAGGAAAATACTCAAAATCCCTTCCAAAAAAAAACTGGCGTTAACAACACCAAATCTGCGTAGTGAGGCCTATATGCCAGTTGGTTCAGGCCTGGAGGGAGGCTCACAGTCGAAAGAGACGGAGTCGAATGTTCGAATGAGGAGAGAGCGAGAAGAGAGGGAGCGCCAAGGTGTTAACAATGTGAGGGGAGTGAGATATGGCAGGCAGGAGCCTTTACCCCTCACTGAAGCTGAAATCAGGACGGAAGCGGAGCACATAAAGGCAAATAAGGAGTTCTTGCTGTAGATTCTCACGAATAAGTTCGTGGAAATGAGACAAGAGCCCACTGCAATCCCGCAAAATGTTATGGGGCGAGCAACAGGAAACTCCAGTGAGAGAACATGTTGTTAGCCAGAGAATGTCATGGGGTCAGGATAGGCGAAATCGTGATATGCCATCACCACGAGACAGACCCTGGTAGGCTTAAGTCGCACACCTACTAAATTAAACCGGGACTCGGCAACAAGAATATAGGAAAGGTAAGTCCAGGGTCCAACCACTGAAGAACGGTATTGAATACGAACTAGTCACGACACAAATGAGGGGATTTTGCTTGTTGATGAATTAATTTCCTAAGACGGGAATTAAAATCTAAGTTGTAAACAATAATGTAAAAAAAACACTTTGGATATATAAAACTATCCCCGTCTATCAATCAATATCACAGGTAGAATTCTTTCTTTCTTGCCCCTAATTACTTGATCACGAGATTGGAAAATCTCTACCTCTTCTTTGTTATTGATTACTAGCGGCGACATGCTCAACTAATAATTCTAATCAATAATTAAACCTAGCCGATACGGTCAAGATACACAAATATTAATTGATGAAAGCTTTAAGAGATGAAGATCAAGAAATTATTCTATTACTATTTCAAATAGAAATAAAGCCAATTTTACCCTAATCACAAATCAAGATGACACATAGGATATTTATGAAGGTGGTACAATGAAAACCCTAATCCGATACGGTAGAAGAGAATTCTAGCAAAAACCCAATAAAATGGATTAAGAAATTGATCAAGTTCAAAACCCTAAATTAGATTTAGAATAAAGCACAAGTAAAATTGCAATTAGGGAAAGAAAATAAGAAATAATCAAACCTCAATTTATATCAAAATGGATCAAGAATTACAATTCAAAGCTATGGAAGTTTAAGCTTACATGGAAGTAATATTCTGCAAAAGTTTCTAGAGAGAAAACCCTAAAAATAAAATAATAATCCAACCCTAATAATGTTATAAAAGGGAGTATTTATACTCCACCCTAAACCTAATACCAAAAGGAAAAGAAAATAAAAATTAATAAAAGAGTTTAAACTAAAGTCAACTGCATGGAAGTCAACTACATGGAGGAGTCCAACCCAACCTTGGAATTACGTACGTTCGTTATGATTATTTTTCTTACTGTCACTTTTGCACTTTGGTCACTAAACTTTTTTGATCTGCAGTTTGGTCACTGGACTTCTCAAATTTCTGTAAAACAATCCTCCGCTTCAATATCTTGACATTTTGGACTTGACTTTGGCTCCTCGAGAGTATTACATCCGCATATGAAATAAAATAACTAAAATATCCTCGGATTACAATAACTCTCACTAACACCCCGCTTTAACATATTATCCAAAATTGCATCAAATATAAACTAAATACATCAAAATAAGGATAATATGTCTAGGAAAATAGGGAATTAGATATAATGAAATCCACCACATCAAATTCCCCTACGCTTAGACCATATTACTCGTCCCTGAGTAATATCCTAACCTCACTCTAAAACCCCGGTCTAAACAAGTAGCATGGGAAGAAAATGACCCCTAATCTCCTCTAATCCACCAATCTAAATACGTCAATCACAATACGGAATATAAATGCTTCCGTCTCCTTATAACTCCCAAAAACATATGAATACACGGCCCTAGCTCGATACCAACTCCAACATATAAATGGCCATCCGAACTAGGGCCCACACATAAAAGCAAATGGGGGAACTAAAATGTCCTAATTTTCCCCCATGCTTATCTCACACTACTACCGCCCTCGTATAAAAGTCTTGTCAAGGAATGTTAATCCTCCACAAAACTACCTCATGAAAGCACTAACTCCCCTTATAACTCCAACAGTGAACGAGGGATTCTATCCTAGGCACCACTATCCGAACCTCCAACTCCAATAATGGTCCTACCTGATACTCCAAAACCTCCCTTATGTCTCCATTCCGGTGATATAAAGGCTTTGAAAACGGGGAGTCATTTTTATTGGTAGCTAAAACGAGTAAAAGGCTTTTTAGTACCAGAGACTGTTAGGTTTGGAGGTCACGTTACGTTTCGGGAAGAGTATATTGAGATCACCCGAAATGCCTCGTATGAAGAGTCTTTCTACCTTCTCTAAATCGTGTGCGTGTGTGTGTGTGTTTGCATTTTGAAATGGGGGCTTGAATGACAAGCTTAATCTTGGTTTGAATGTCAAACTTTGATTATGGGATCTTGTTTGAAAAGGCGAGTGTTTGAATGATAAACGTCGATTTTGGAGGTTTTAGGAAAAAGTGACGCGAATGCTGATTTTAACTGTTTATCTTAAGTGTCAAATGTTGACTTTTAAGAAAAGAGCGTTTGCATGTCAAACGTCGGATTTTGAGTTTGAAGATGAGCGTTTGGATGCCAAACGTCATTTCGCGCATTTTGAAAGAGAGTTCGAATGTCGAACTCCAATTTTGAACCGGGCATGTCATTGTTAACGATTTTACGGGAAAACGTATTAAATGATTTTGAATGTCAAAAGTCGGCTTTTAAGTTTGAAGATGAGCGTTTGGATGCCAAATGTCATTTCGCGCATTTTGAAAGAGAGTTCGAATGTCGAACTCCGGTTTTGAACCGGGCATTACATTGTTAACGATTTTACGGGAAAAACGTATTAAATGATTTGCGATCAACGAATCGGGTTGCGACTCGGATTTTGAAAAGTAAATACTATCACGATCCAAACGGGTCGGACTTTGTAAATGACAGTATTTAAAGTGCGGTATCAACGGAATCAAACGATCCGGAATTGTAAAGTACGATTGACGAGCCAAACGACTCGGAATTGTAAAGTTGCGTAAAAGTAAATGACGTTCGACGGATCAAACGGTCCGGAATTTGTAAATGACAGGAATTTAAATGACGATCGACGGATCAAATGATCCGGAATTGGTAAATGACATAAAAGTAAACGGAACGGGGTCGGAACGCCGTTTTAACCCGAGATTACTTCTCTTACGGGAAGAGAAGAGGATCGCGGACTAAAACGTATCGGACCCCGTTAGACGGAGGCGTCTACATTTCAACGACGTCGTCCGAAACGGTTGTAGCGACTGCCGCGTGAACCGAGACGGAATGAGAGTTTTAAAGAGAGAGGGAGCTACCTATGGCTAGGGTCGGCTCCTTTGGCTCGGTAGACATATACGGGATATGAAAGTGTGTTTGGAACGGTGTTTCGAGGTGGCGGGGGTCGTATTGGATCGAAATATGAAGTTTTCACGCAAAACGAGGTAAAACCGGGGCTCGGGGGAGTGGAACTCAGTTTAGGCCGTGGGGTTTTGGTGAAAGGCACTACAAGATAGAGGCTTATATACGGCGGTTAAAATCTGTCGTATATAAAACGCGCCCCGCCGTATATACTATTTACGACGGACTAGCCACCGTAAATAGTCCACCATATAAAACATCGCCGTATATAGTATTTACGGCGGGATATCTGCCGTAAATACTATATACGGCGGAATTACCACCGCGGTATATAAATGAAATACATACGTATATTACTGGCGTATTTGAGTAATCTTTATACGACAGTCGGTGTAACCGCCGTAAATAAGAGACAAGTCGTCCGCTGTGTCACGAGTCATCCCAATTGCACCCCCACCAGGTTCCCTCATCCCCTCTTTGGGGACGAGTCATCCATGCCAATTTTATACTGCAGATGTGGTCACCGCCGTAAATGACTTGCTGGAGACGAGTCGTCCACCAAGGCACGAGTCGTCCCATTTGCACCCCCTCCAGGTTCCCTCGTCCCCCCTTTGGGCACGAGTCATCTAGGCCTTTATTTACGGCGAATGAAGGGTTCCGCCATAAATAAGCCTATTTTTTTTTTCCTCCAGGCTTGTATAATTCACCTTCCCCAAAAATACATTCGCAAAAACCAAATTCAACCTGTATACACACAAATGCAACCTGTATATAACCAAAAATACACCCGCAATCAATATTTACAATCTACATAATAACCATTAACACAAAATTAATGTTGAATGTATCCAAACATAATAACCATTATACAAAAAAGTTAGTTGTTGAATGTATCCAAAATTCAATCAATGTCTTAAATCCACAACTTTGAGAAACATATCACCACCTATTCATTACCGTCTTTTCCACGTTGTTCCATAAAACAACGTTTCAAATCATCAATTTGTTGTTGAAACAGTTGGCGTTGCTCCTCATTTTGTTGGCGTTGCTCCTGAAGTTGCCTTTCAAAATCTGCTCTGACGGATGACACCGCCTCCAATACAGCTGTCTGAGAAGTTGAGGATTTACCAAACACCTTAGTTTTGTTAACACCGCCTCCCATACATCGCACTCTCCCGTGGTCATCAGTGCCCATCATACCTGTAAAAATCTTTTCGCGCGCCCCGGGAGAGTTTTGTTGCTCCTCCGCGGCTCATCAATTGCCTCATTAAACGTTTGCTGTAACAAAAACAACATGTTCAATATAAATGTTTTAACTTTAATTAATATTATGAAAATGAAGTTAGAAATGAAAAAAGTATTCTATAGAATAACAAAACTGAAACAGAAAATGTTGAAACTTTAACTTACAATCATTTGAGAGGTTTCTTGATCTGCAGGTGTTTTTCCCGTGCGCGTAGCTATGAACAAGCTTACGCGATCAGTTGGTAAACCCTCGTCGTCTCTCTACAATTTATAATAGAATCATTTGACCAAAAAAAATATATTTATATACGATACAAAAAGAAACATTAATTGACAACTGAGAACTAAATTGAACGATGACAAACCTCTTTTATGACTTTGGGATGGGACTTTTTTCCAGTCCGGTTCAGGCACGCTTGCTTTTCTCGATTCGCTTTATTTGTTTCTGATATTTCCTGGAAAAAAAAAAGATAATATTAGTATTAATTTGACTACTTATATAAGACATTCACGATAATAGATTGAGATTAATTTGAAATATACCCGAGCCTTGTCCGTACCCCACATCGCAACAAGTTCAGCCCATTGACCCGCAACGCACCCATGGGGTGGGTGAGCCAATGCATCCCGGTCGGATTCATACATCTTATAAAATTGTTTCAACTGATATTTCCATATTACAAAGTCATAACTGAGTAATATTCATAACAAAGTCATAACTGAGTAATATTCATAACTGAGTAATACTTATTATATGCTTGTCTCACATGGTATTTCCAGTCACGCCATGCTTTATTGAGAGCAATATTCATAACTGGGTAATATTCCGGAGGCGCATTTGTATTATTCTATATACACAATTCAACAAAGAAAAAAAAACAATTGTTAGAGAATCATAAGACTTTTGACTACGTACTAGAGATTTATGTAAGAAATATGGATTACAACTTACCAGAACGTCATTCCATACGGCATCTATGCACGCACGGTCCATCTGAGGCCACTCTTTAGTTAATGGGAAATGTTCCCCATTTCTAGCAAAATGTCCTAGCTGAGTAGCTAGTTTTATCATTTCCCCACCAACTGGTTGACCATATTGATTCCATATTATATTCAATCTCTCTTTACCCCATTTTCTGGTTGCTTTTGCCAGCCCTCTTCCTTTATGGTTCGAGCCCTCACCTGTTATTAAATTTTTCCTTGGCGGCATATCTGTCATATGACAATTCAATTCTAGCACAAAAATTGGATAAACCAAGTAAAGGACCCAAAAAAACAGTCTTATAATATAGGTATAAGACATATAAATTTATTATAGGTCTTATGTATCTTATATAAGACCATATATTGGTCTTATATATCTTATATAAGACCTATAAACAGCAACAACAACACCCATGAACACTTAATAATCTTTCTAAGGCAAAGAAACAACAACAGCAACAGGAAAAGGAACAAGGCAGAAAACAACAACAGCAACAACTCAACAGCAACAGAAAACAACAACAGCAATAGCTCAATGATCATATCCCTTTGTTATTAATTTGAGAGGGGGGGTGGCTATAACAGAAAAAATGAGAAAAATAAATTCAATTAGAAACTAAAGTGTGTAATTTCAAAGAGGACGGAGAGAGTATTTGACAATTACTGCTTTCTACTGCTACTATCGACAGTTGGATAATCTGATAAAGCAAATATAATTATATTAGATATTGTCCTAACGCTAAAATTCATGCCAAATGACTCAAATCCTTATAAACTCCCAGGACCCGAGACTCTGATTGTAAAAGCAACACAAATAATCCTCAACGGAAGCAAACTTTACAGCATCATCTCTTTGAATTAAATTATCACTATAAGGAAAACTGATTCCAACTGGTACACCAGAGGAATGAGGCCCAAGTAATTTTTCTGCTACCATGGTAAATTCTGTATAGAGAAAGAAAGAACTTTGCATATAACAATCCATCACAGTATCTTAATGTTAAATCATAACTCATAAAAAGTTTCAGGGGTTCAACAGCAGTCAAGCTTCAATATCAGTTCCAAACTTAATATATATAGTATGTATCTAAGAAGCACTGAAACAAATACTGACACGTTGACACAGATACCTCATACACCGCGACACAATATTTTGAAAAAGATTGGACACCAACACGGTTGGGACACGTTAAATATATTTATAATCTCTATTATGAGTATTTTATGATCCAATCCAAGACCCATCAAATAGAACTACAGAAGTTCACAAAGAAAGTTATCATAAAAACCATGAGACTACATTAAGTCATTAATACTCCACATAGACTATTGAAAGTTAAAGATGACATACGCTCTTAATGGAATTCTATAATTTGACCATTCAAATTTTTACTTTGGCCCCTAAAGGGTAATAAAGTGTCTAAAAATGTGTCGAGGTGTCCCAGAGTGTGGGGGGGGGAGAGTGTCTACATGAAACTTTGGGTATACATATATCTACATATGAACAACATGAAAGAACAACCATTTGAGCATTTAATCATGGTATATCATCATTTAGAGGGAAGAACAACAAGAATATCAACAGCAAAGATTTATATTTTCAAATATGTATTTTTGCAACATGCTTGAAACTAAAGAAGACTGCAATAACCCTCAAATAGTATATATCAATATTGTTTATGTCTCTGCAAAAATTTAGGCAGCTAGCTGAGCGATTGCATGATTCTTATTAGGCTGATCCCATGTGATTTGAACATATTTAAAGGCCGAGTTGTTAAATATACTTTTTGTACGTTAGGTAGCAAGTCACTGTAGTCCCATAATACTAAAAACACATCTGTACTGACATGTATATATCAATATTGTTTATGTCAATATTGTTTAATTTAATGCCACTTGGTCTTAACTCGGTAGATTAACTAGGTTTCAGTGCTTTATTCATTTTACCAATCCATGCACTTCTCAGTAAACAAAACAAAACAAGTTAACAATCATAAAAGTGGGACTAATATTCCGGGATGGAGGGAGTATCACAACAACAACAACAACAACAACAACAACAACAACAACAACAACAACAACAACAACAGAAAAAGTATAAAATATTAAGGGGGGGGCTGGGGCTCCCGCGGGTACCAAATCGGTGGGACTATTGATATGTTTCCCTTTTTGGTAAGGGCAAATGCCTCACATCTCCGAACAAAAATATCAACCTAATCAGGAATCACCTGAAAACTCCTCAACCCCGTTCGCAAAAGGTTTACCATAGCCACATTCAATTGAGCGGGCTTTCCGTTTGCCAACCATGACATAGATAGCCCTCTGTAAAATAATTTTCAAGCCGGGTGAGAAAGAGAGGAAGCCTTAAGGTATTTCTTTTTTCAGGGCAATCCTGTGAGCTACGAAAAGAAAAAATAAGTCGCCCCATCAGCCTCCACCCAGTTTCCTCTCGGCTGATCAACCCCAAAGATTCCCCTCAACTCATCATAACTCAATCGATAGGCTTCATCATCCAGATGAAACCGAATAGAATTTTCCCATGACCCCTTGCCTACCTCCAAAGTTGAAAGGAACTTAAGTGAATATCTCAAATACGTAGATGGAGTCTTTCCCAGGAAATTACCTAACCCGGCTTGCGTCATCAATTCTGTTACTAACGTCTCTAAACCCAAATCCATCAACAGCGACAAATGAAGGAAAGTGGTGACTTGAAATTTCCTACCCTCCAAATTCTGCCATTTTTTCTTTTGAGCGAAGGTCAATTGGGTGAATCCCATAAACGGCGTCAATGATGCATTAGGGGAAGTGGGATCATTTGGGACTACGGGCGGCGGGTTTTGTCTGCCCCTCTTGTTGCTACCCCCTCTAACGTCTCTCTCCTTAGGAGGCATATTTTTAACACAAAAACCAACTACAAAACCTCCACATAAATCACAAAGAAAGTGCAACAATAAACACACCCCCACAATCAAATTCTCCTTCCAATTCCCAACCGAACCACCACACTACAGTTTCAGCACAACCCACCTATATATAAGACGGAGAGACACAAATTTTAGTAATAACATTGTCTTAGTAAATAGTAAGCAAATAAGATCCAAACAAATACATATTATATAGAAGTAACAATATTAATATTCAACCATACAAAAATAACAAGTTTGATTGAAACATGAATCTTAAGTAATAACATTGTCTTAGTAAATAGTAAGAAAATAAGATCTAAACAAATACTACTCAAACTAATCATCATCATTATCGGCCATATCAACATCATCATTATCGGTCATATCAACATCAACATCATTAATATTAGTAGTTTCAATCTCGACCCCATCAACTCCCTCTCGCACCCACGATGCTTCTTCGTTAGCAACATTTTCATCTAGATTTTGTGAGCAAAATGGTACCAATTGTGGAATCGAATCTGAAACTTGTTTATCATCATTTGAATATATGTCAAAACTATATCTTGGTGTAATCCTCATCACAACTTTCCAATCACTTTTTATAGGATCTTTAACATACCAATCTTGCTCAGCTTGAGATGCTAATATGAATGGTTCATCACCGACTCGATTATCCTTATACAACTTGTGATTGAAGTTTACAAGAGTAAATTTTTGCTCATCTTCCATCTTGCCTGTCCGGTTATCAACCCAATCACATTTAAACAATACAAATCTTATTGAGTTGCTATAACAAATTTCAAGGATCTCAATCAACTCCCCGTAGAAGTTAACATCCCCTACAATGGGATTATTATCCTTTCGGCTTGCAAAACTTGTCACACTTGCATTTAGCATGACTCCACTATTTTGAGTTTTCCTCCGTCTATCGACATCCTTCACTCGAAATCGAAAACCATTTATTATGTAAGACTTATACCGCCTCGCATCCATATGAGGACCCAATGCAAGACTTATAATTCTTTCGGGCACTACATCTTTCGTCGTGCATACCTTTTATAAAAAACAAAATTTAATAAGAAAATATTTAAAACAATAAATTGAAACTATTATATGAAAGTGGTTTCATACTTACATAATCCTTAAACCAACTAACAAACTTATCATTATGTTCTTTCTCTATAAGATGTTGTTGATTACGAGGTAGTGTTTCCCTCAAATGTGCACAATGCATTCTGAGCAGATTGAAAATATGAATTAAGTATTAATTTAAAATATAAAAGATATAAGGAATGTAAGCCTCATGTAAGGAAACACTTACTCTAGGTATTGTTCAACATCTTCAGTATTGAAAAGCACATATCTATGCGCTTGTACTCGTGTGATGTAATCAAGGGTAATTACCTCTTATTTTCCTACAAAGCGGCCTAACTCATCACCTTCATCATAATTTCTTCTAGGACGATTGGACTTTGTCTCAATGTCATCCAAATATTGCGTACAAAAAGTCATGCATTCTTCAGCTACAATTGCCTTAGCTATGGAGGCCTCGGGATGGGCTCGATTTCAAACATATAATTTTAATGTAAGTAGAAACCTACAAAAACATTTACTTATGCTAAAGCAGATGTAAAAAGGAATTTAACTTTTTCAAAGTAAATTTAATATGGATGTACCTCTCTACTGGATACATCCAACGAAATTGTATTGGGCCTGCTAGCAAGGCCTCCTCGGCTAAATGCACCGGTAAGTGCTCCATAACATTAAATAAAGCTGGTTGGAATATTTCTCGAGAGTGCATAGTGTGACAGGCATTCGATCTTGTATCTTTTCGAGATCAGCAAGTGTATTCACCTTTGAGGATAATTGCTTAAAGAAATTTTCCAACTCAATGATGGCTTTTACAACAGAAGTAGGCAACGCTTTTCGAACAGCTAAAGGGAGTAGTTGTTAGAGCAAAATATGACTATCATGGCTCTTAAGACCCCAAATAGCTCTTTCCTCTAGATGTACACAACGAGATATGTTTGACGAGTAGCCATCAGGGACTTTGACTCCCTTTAGAACTTTCAAAAATGTGTATTTATGCTTCTTACTCATTGTGAACTGAGCCGGAGGCATAATATCTTTGGCAGATGGAAGCGTTTGTAGATGCAATGGTTTCCGAATGTTCATCTCTTTTAGGTCTTTTCTTGGTTGATCATTATCTTTTGATTTCCCCGCAGTAC
Source organism: Adenophora triphylla var. japonica (assembly GCA_022495995.1). Lineage (NCBI taxonomy): Eukaryota > Viridiplantae > Streptophyta > Magnoliopsida > Asterales > Campanulaceae > Adenophora > Adenophora triphylla. The sequence continues at coordinate 39,166 of JAFEMH010006105.1, read as the reverse complement.
CTAACAGAGTATGTAGCACATTATCACACACATTTTTTTCAATGTGCATAACATCAAGATTATGACGAACATGATTATTTGCCCAATATGGCAACTCAAAGAAGATACTCCTCTTTTTCCAATTGTGACACAACTTAGGAACCTTTCTTTTCTCCAACTTGGCTTGTTGCTTCTCACCCTCTTTTCTTTTCCTCTTTTTAATAACATCTTCTATTTTATACTCTGTTTCCATATTTTCAACTTGTTTAAGAAATTTTGTTCCAAACAATAACTTGGACTTATCTCTCACTTCATGAGTACCATCAAAAGAGCTTTTATCCTTACGAAAAGCATGACTCCTAGGCAAGAAGCGTCGATGACCAATATAACAATACTTGCCACCATGATCCAACCATCGTGCTTGAGGTCTCACATTGCAACAAGGGCAAGCATATTCATCTTTAGTGCTCCATCCAGACAACATTGCATATGCAGGAAAGTCATTTATTGTCCATAATAGTGAAGCTCGTAAAGTAAATAACTCGTTCCTTGATGCATCATAAGTTGATATACCATCTTCCCACAATTCCTTAAACTCATCAATTAACGGTTGGAAATACACATCTATCTTATTCACTGGCCCTTTTGGGCCTTGAGTAAGCACCGACAAGAAGAAATATGGCTGTTTCATGCATAACCAAGGTGGAAGATTGTATGGCATAAGCACAACCGGCCAAGTACTGTGAGATATAGTCATTGTTCTGAAAGGATTAAATCCGTCAGATGCTAATCCTAATCTAGCATTCCGAATTTCACTTGAAAATAATGGATAACGTTCATCGAATTCATTCTACGCACGAGAGTCTGCAGGATGCCTCAGCACACCATCGTCTATTCTTTTCTCGGCATGCCATCTCATGAGTGTCGCGGTCTTAGATGACCAATACAACCTTTGTAACCTTGGCTTTAAGGTAAAATACCATACTTTCTTCATCGCTACCTGCTTGGGAAGTTTATTCTTGCCACTTATTTCCGCACCTTCACAGCTACCCCTTTCTTCTTGTTGCTTATATCTAGAGGCTCCACAAATTTCACATTTAGTAAGTTTTTCAGTTTCATTTCGAAACAACATACAATGATTAATGCACGCGTCCCACGTTTTATAACTAAAACCCAAATCCGCAGTCATCTTGTACGCCTCACGATAGGAACTTGGCACTTTCGCTGACTGAGGCAATGCCCTAATGAATTTTTTTTATAAAGAAGTAAATCCTTTATTGGCCACTCGATAATTAGCCTTCCAGTGCATAAGTTCTAAAATAAATGAGAGTACTGTAAACTTATCACACCCTTCCCACAAGGCTTGATCAGCATCTCTTAAAAGTCTAAGAAACTTTGCGGTGGATGCATCTGATTGTATGATTTCTTCAATTCCTGGCTGGTTACTATCCGGTATACCCATCCCTTCATGTACCATTCGCCTCATACAATCTTGCATGCCCAATTCAATTTCAATGCCATCTTCAGTTGTCCTATCATTATTATCATTCTTATATGCCGAAATGTACTCTTCCTCGTGCCTAATCCAATTCTTGTAATCTTTTTGAAATCCCACTTCAATACAATGTGATTTCACGGTTGCACGGTGTTTTTGGTAACGATTTGCGCATTTTTTACAAGGACAATATATTTCTTTAACACCAACAGACTTTTTTGAGAATGCAAAATCGAGAAAGTTGTTAACCCCAGACATATACTCATTTGAAATTCGATTATCCAAATCAATTCAACTTTTGTCCATATATGACTTGACTTGATATTTTCAACGTTAAAATACAACCTATATATAAGACCGAGAGACACAAATTTTAGAATAAAAATAAACTCATAAACAAATATAGTCTAAATATGTACAACTTTTGTCCAAATATAGATAATCTACATTGTTGGAGCCTAGCCTATTAATCGAACTTGGGCCCATGATATAGTATAACCCTATGACAACATTCATTCATTCTCTCTCACAAGCCCCCCCCCAATTGAGAAGCTAATTTAAGGAACTAGGTTGATGTGCAAAACAACATCTAGATTGCTAAAAAGATTATGTGCTTTATCAAGTTAGGGCGTGTGCGTGGACAGACTAAACATGAAAAGAGCTATACCGTTAACTGTCCCCTAAACAGAGCAATGATAATATTATTTAGATTTACATTACAAAATACTATAAACCAAAATAATGTAACAAAGTTTAGTATAGTCAAGATTATCTGTGGCTTGCTCAAAACAATGTACTTCCTCCGTCCTAGATCGTAAGTGTCCGATACAAAGGTTTGAAGAAGGTATTTGGCGTTTCCTTTAACATCCTCAAATTAATCTCAAGTAGATTAAATCGATGGAAGTGGTTTCATTTTCTATCTCAAAACCAAAAAGGGTACTGAATACAATTTGTTTAGAAACACTTTTTGGAAAGGGAAAGAGGATTCTATTTTGCAATGTCTCTGATCGGAATTGACATGTCTAACAGCATTCCAAATGAACCAAATACCTTCTTCAAACCTTATATTATTTTGATGGAAGTGGTTTCATTCCCAAGGAAGTAAACCTACTCTAATAGCATTCCAAATGAGCCAGTTCAAACATAAGTAGGGAAGCATATTAACAGGAGCCATAATGTTATTAAATTAGGCACTATAATACAACAAGAACTTTGAAACACAATAGCTTCAATTCATAGCTTATTAAATGACATGAACTAGATAAGACTTTCATGATTATATAAGTGTGAACGAAATTTAAAGAATTAAATCAAGAATAACACTAAACAGTTGCTTCAGTTCAAACAGAGACTGAAGCAATACCAACAACAACAACAGCAACATCAACAACAACTCACAACACCAAAAACAAAAAAACCCAAAAATTAAAAGTAAATTAGAAAAGGGGAAAGAAATGTATACCTGATTGTTGTTGATCGAAGAAATCTCCCTGGCTGGAGGAGAGAGAGAGAGACTGAGATACGCTATAGAGGAGAGAAAGAGAGACTGAGATACAGAGATCGAAGAAATCAACAAAAACCAAAAATTAAAAGTAAATACGCTATATCTACCTGCTGATTTGGTCACCGGCGTAGGATTTTCATGCCCTAGCTATGGAGGAGAGAAGCTATGGAGGAGAGAAAGAGAGACTGAGATACAGAGATCGAAGAAATCAACAAAAACCAAAAATTAAAAGTAAATACGCTATACCTACCTGCTGATTTGGTCACCGGCGTCGGATTTTCGTGCCCTAGCTATGGAGGAGAGAAGCTATGGAGGAGAGAAAGAGAGACTGGAGATTACAGCGAAACTGAATAGGGAAATTTGGGTTTCCCGGTATTTTGATAACATTTACGGCGGATATTGTACACCGCCGTAAATAATGTGTATTATTTACGGCGGACGCGTATCAACCGCCGATAATAAGTACCTATATATGGCGGCTACTGATATACCGCCGTATATAACTTCGATCTCATATACGTACATGCTAAATGTACGTACATTACTTATTAACGGCGGCCTAGTCCGCCGTATATATTAGTTATATATGGCGGTATGCACAACCGCCGTATATAAATAATATATAGGGCGGACGCGTGTCCAGCGCCGTAATTGAGCGCCATAAATAGCCTCCTTTCTTGTAGTGAGGGAGTGATTTTTGTTGTTATAAATGGCTTTGACAGCCTCTGTATTTATAGGTGAAAGTTCAGCATGAGTTCGGACGGACTGAGGGTGAAATCCAGGGGGTTTTGTGAAACTTTGGAAATTGGAGGGACTTGCTGGCAATTTTGGAATTTCTGCAAATGAGTCCGGCCGGACTGAGAATGTATACCAGGGGTATTTTTGTCTTTTCACTCTGAATTTGATTGAAAGGTGATGGGGGAGCTGTGCCATGTAAGCCACGTGTCCCTGTGACTCACACGCCATGGGAGTTCGTGCCATTATTTCCCGGTTTTGTCCGTTTTTAGAATAACAGTCCAAAAAATGTCCGAAATGCTCCCGGAAAGTGCCGAAAAGTGCGTTATTCAGGGAAAGCCGTACTTTTACATGCAACGACGTGTGTTGAGTACGCTTTGATGTCGGGAATGCACAGGGTAGTCCCGAGACGTCTCGTTGGCTTGGCAACGGGGAGCTTAACGGGTTCCGGTTAACCTGGAGCGGGCCAGTTAACAGATTCCAATTAACTTTCTAACGGATTTTGACGATCCGGATTTGGGTACTTACAGTTAGCCCCTCAGCGACGTCACTTCCGAAGGAGGTGGGATCGTTGAAAAAAGATAAGGATCCAAATCGAGGGATGCCTTACTTTGAAAGAGACCTGGGCGGTCAGCTGGCTGGACCCTTAGCGAAAGGATTCCTACGTATCCCGAGCGGGAATCAAGCCGATCGTAGTTTGTAGGTGCAAGGACCGCCCGTGGGGACCTTGACCTGAGCGAGACTGTTGGGAGGCGTCTAAACCTGAATGAGACCACTGCGAGGTACCTGGACCTGAATGGAGACTATTGTGAGGCATCTGAACCTGGGATTTCTGAAACCTTCGAGGGCGTGTGGTGCCTCAGACCGGAGTGGCTGGAACTTACGAGGACGTGTGGCGCCTCAAACCGGAGTTGCTGAAACATACGAGGGCATGTGGCACCTCAAACCGGAGCTACTGAAATGTACGAGGGCGTGTGGCGCCTCAAACCAGAGTTGCTGAAACATACGAGGGCATGTGGCGCCTCAAACCGGAGTGCTAAAACATACGAGGGCGTGTGGCGCCTCAAACCGGAGTTTCTGAAACGTACGAGGGCGTGTGGCGCCTCAAACCGGAGTTGTGAGGATACGCTTATCCTGAGACGAAGGCGTTCTTGCCTTGAGTGCTGGGTTGTGATGACTGCCAGATTCATCCGCCGGGGATAGGGTGGCAATGATGGGAATGGTTGTGTTAAACTGGCGTTATTAATAACACGGAAGAGTTGACGTTCTAACGAAGGGGTTATGAATGGGATGTGGTCTCGGGAGAGACTGACACATTGCTGGGGAAAAGCATCCAGAGTTCAGATGGGGTCAGTTAGGAACTGAGGGGGTTGATTGACGTTTCTTCTTAGGCGGATGGCCTTAGGATCCTGCTGGGGAGGAATTTTCGGGCTTACCTTGATGGCCGAAGAGGGATTGTTGTGCGGGCTTACCTTGATGGCCGCTGTAGTGGGACGATCGGGCTTACGACTGGCGGTCGGGGAAGTGAACGATGGTGAAAACTGATTGAAATTTTGACGTCAGGAGACGGAATTGTGACTTGAATGTCCGAAGACAGGATTGAGCATTTGAATGTCAAACTTCGGTTTGGGGCTGGAATGAGCGTTTGAATGTCAAACGTCATCTGGGGATTGAGAATTTAACGTCCGGAGACGAGCGTTAGTGAAAACTAACTGGGAATTTAACGTCTGGAGACGAGCGTTAGTAAAAACTAACTGAGAATTTAACGTCTGGAGACGAGCGTTAGTGAGAACTAACTGGGAATTTAACATCTGGAGACGAGCGTTAGTGAGAACTAACTGAGAATTTAACGTCTGGAGATGAGCGTTAGTGAGAACTAACTGGGAATTTAACGTCTGGAGACGAGCGTTAGTGAGAACTAACTGGGAACGGATCCTCGGGGGATGGGGTGTTAGAAATTTCTAACTTGGGGGAAATTTTATACTTTTGGGGGCCAAAAGGGGTAAAATTGAAACTGCGAAAAGTTGAGGGGCTAAAGTGGCAAGAATCTTTCTGCTGCAGAAAGAGTCCGGCCGGACTGAACCTGAAGTTGACCATGTTCATTCCAGCGCCGAGGCAGACGTGAAATTGGCCATTTTCTCAATTTTTCCAGGCTAAAAAGAGAGAAAAGAGAGGAGAGAAATCTTCCCAAATTGTGAGGTTTGCTCAAATTCTTGAGGGAAAATCGACATGGAAGGTGATTTGGGACCAATGGCTCGTCATGGAAGGACCGATGACGAAAGGACGCGGTTGGTTCGGACCATTCGAACCATTACTCTTCCATTGAATTCGGCGGAGTTCTACCCGGCTAGGGAGAACCACAAATCCAAAGGAGGGATCGAGAGACAGGTAAACTTCCTTCAAATTCCATTAATTTTAAGAATGTGCATTCTTTAAATGTTAGGTATTTAACTAGAAATGAGTTAGGGATTTTTGGTGCCCGATTGGGGCCTTTGACTTTGCTATGCGCCTTTGTCGAAATTGACTAGAGTGTAGTTCAATTGACACTATGGGTAGATGACATAAAAATTTTGGTTGCAAAATTCCATGCCTAGATGTGTTTTCCGAATTTAAAGTATGTTTAAATCGGGACGGAGTAAATTTTCGAAATGTTCGAAAGGATTTGAAAGTTCCGAATTCGACGGAGTTTTCGAAGGGGTTTTGAAAGTTCCGAATTCGACGGAGTTTTTGAAATGCTTTGAAAGTTCCGGATTCGACAGAGTTTTCGAAATGCTTTGAAAGTTCCGGATTCGACGGAGTTTTCGAAATATTTTGAAAGTTCCGGATTCGACGGAGTTTTCGAAGGGTCTTGAAAGTTCCGGATTCGATAGAGTTTTCAAAATGCTTTGAAAGGCCGGATTCGACGGATTTTTTGAAATGCTTTGAAAGTTCCGAATTCGACGGAGTTTTCGAAATTCTTTGAAATCTTGGACCGTTAATACTCCAACCGGGATGGAAATATTTTATGACAGAAATGAGAACTGTATCTGCGTTACATCATTTTTACATGCGTTTGTGCATTCTACTGATGTTGCTTCTGTACTTAACGTATTCTTGCCTTGTTCACCTGCATGGGCGAGGGACAGTTGACGTTTACACCTTGAAGAGTCGGGGAGCCTTTGAGGCAGTTCGAGCATTGTGGGAGACACTCCCGGACGAGGCTCGGGAAGGGGAGAGGAGTCCATGGCAGCTTGTGGTTGACTCCGGCTTGGCTGGATTCATTAGCGCGGTAGCCGCGGTGGCTGTGATGCAGAGGGGGAGGTCCATGTACGTAGCTCTGAGCGAGTACTGAGCTCTGAGCGAGTACTGGTGGGACACGACCCACACTTTTCACTTCAGGTGGGGGGAGGCGACTGTGACTCCCACTGACTTTGCTGCTATCACTGGGTTGCCGACCTGGGGCAACGCGCTGGTGTGGGTGGATGGCTATACCCCGGAGCAGTTGTCGAAGCTGCTGGGTTTTGATATCACCAATGCTAGAGGCTTAGGTATTTGGTATAGGCCGATGGAGAATCATCTGAGGAGGGGCATTGATGATTATGGGGAGGGGTCCCCTAGGATGACCGCTGAGCGTCTGGCTCGAGGGTTCCTGTGGTTCGCACTTTCAGCGACTCTGTTTCCTACTTCTGACACGTCCTGTCACTTCCCTTTGCTCGGGTCGCTGACAGACTTAGATGCCGTGAGGGGGTATGTGTAGGGGGAGGCTGGATTGGCCGAGCTCTACCATGCCTTGAACAGGTTCTCGCGGGGAGAGGAGAACACCTTGTGCTGCTTCTCCTTTGCCTTGGATGAGTTCACGTCTTTTTCTCTTCCTTGTCTCATTTTTGTGCTCGTATGTATCTGCTCTGTAGCTGACATAACTTTCCATTTGCTTGACATGTCTGGTGCTTTGAGGTGTTAAGCCCGCAGCGGTAGGAGATCAGGGAGGCGTACCAGTCCCTGTTAACTGCCATGATGTCTTGGCAGAAGAATGCGAAGAAGGCGGTGTCATCAAGAGAGGGCACTCGGTTGACGTACGTGGAGGTGTCTCAGGCCCTGAGCCAAGAGTTCTCCGTGCGAATCCAGCTGACTTGGTGGATCCGGATTCACGCTGGCGTGGTTCAGGATGCTAGTGAGGTCACACGTCGGTGAAAACTGCTGAAATTACCCGATCTTTTTCGCGCCCGGGGCGGCGGAAAAGGCGGTTGTCTTTCGCGGGGGGTTGGTGTCTGAGACCTCGCTTCACGGGAAAGAGCAGAATGAGGAGTCGCCACCACTACAAGAAACAGAGTTATTAGGGTCGGCACTTTCCCGTCCCAAAAAGTCATTTTGCCGTCCCAAATAGTATTTAGGTCGGCGTTTAGGTCGGGAGACGAGGGTCCTAAATAACATGCGACTCTAAAAGTTTTAGGACCCCCGTCACCGTCTCAAATACTATATTTAGGACGGGATTGAGCCGACCCTAAAAAAAGTAATTTCTTTTTTTTTTTTTTCTTCGGGAATTTTTTGGAGCCAAATAGTTTTTGGTACCCGTTGTTAGGGACGAGATAGCCGACCCAAATAATATTTGGCGCCTTTTTTTTTTTGGAGGGAAATTATTAGGGACCCTATCGCCCGACCCAAATATATTTTTGCGCCAAAATCACATTTTTTGTGAGAAAGTAATTAGGTCGAATATAGACGACCCAAATAAAATTTGGTGTCAAAATGTGAATATTTACCATTAATTATCAAACACTACTAATATTCTACTAATTATATGTATACACATGCATACATTATACTTGTAAATATATCAAATTATAATTGTAAATGTATCAAAAGGACCTGACAATAAGAAAGTAATGCATTAACTAAATTTAATCAACCACATCATCTAAATGAAAAGTTAACTGTTACCTAATAATTAAGGTAGATGAAATACTCCTTTTAAAATAATTTGATCTAAAATTATTCTCTAAGTAAGTCAAAATCATCCATATTGCATTTGCATACGTGGAACGTGCTCCCCCAAAACATTGTTGCTGATATCATTCCTCCATCACGCTCCCTCGATCTTCACAAAATCGTACATTGATGGAGTCGAAGAAGGAAGTCATGCATTAAATCTGCAAGAACCATAAAAACAAGGGACAAGAACATCATAATCATAACTATGCAAAACTAGCTTAATACATAAATATCATTAAGGATTACTCGATTGCAAGAGCAAATTAGAAGAGTCTCGACAAAAGGTCAGCTGAACTACTAAACTTTACTGCAAATGAGTAAAATTTTTCACATAAAACAGGCATCACAATTATATTACAAAATCTCGAGTACAAAACAATGGTGATCTCAGGAGGCAACATCAGTAAAACAGATTTGGGGCTCTTTTCACAAATAATGTTTTGGCTTTATTACTAACTATAATCATGTTGTATATAATTCACTCTCTGTTCAACAATTTATCATCTTTCCTCTCTTGTTCATATGAACAACCTGATTTTGATCATGGTATCTGAGCAATTTCATGCTTCCGCACTCAATTAATGATATGGTGACTTCATGGCATCTAAATGCTGTTTCTCTTGATATTTCTTCAAGTTTGGTATATTTGAAAACTGCACATGAGATCTGGACTGATCTTGATTCTTGAGTGTGTAGATTCTCTCAAGGAAATGCACCTCAGGTCTTTCAGATCAAGAAGGAAATGATGGCATTGCAACAGGGTTCTATGTCCATTTCGACCTATTTTACAAAATTTAGGTCAGTCTGGGATGAATTTGAGGAAGTAAACAACTTGCCTAAGTGTGTTTGTGCATGTACATGTGGAGCTGCACAGAAAATTGAAGATTATGAGCACTTGCAGAAAGTGACTCAATTCATAATTGGCTTAAATGACAGTTACTCTGGGATTAGAAGCAATATTCTAACTCAAATCCATTACCAAACATTAGTTCTAAATGTCTCTGTTACTTCAGGATGAAAAACTGAGAGAATGCTCTTAAGCAAATAGCATCTCTCCCCTATCTGATCACACCACAACTTTATTTGCCAAAAACACTCCCAAATCTGACAATGTTCATTTCAAACCTACTGGATTCAATTCTGGATCCAAAGTATCAAATAATGCAGCCAGAAAGACTAATCTCAAGGCCAATCTGATATGTGATCACTGTGGATGTAATGGTCATGTCAAGGCCACATGTTTCTTCATACATGGTTTCCCTGAGTGGCATAAGTTGTATGGTGTAACCCCTCCCTACAAAGATGCCTAAGCCGAGGAACAAGCCTACTTCACAAGCCAATGCAGCTGTAGCTCAAGAAGATACAACTGAATCTGAATTCAAGGAGAGCACTATCACAATGCTCCGTTTTCAACAATTGAGCACAAGCAGCAAGAACTAAGTGCAAAATAGTTGCTTTTACATTTAAGACTAGGCTGAATTATAAACCAAGCTGCTACAGAAAGATTTTGTTGAATAGATAATCAAACCAAGTTTTAATTCTAACAGAATGCATATAAAGTTCAGCAAACAGAAAAACACAAAATGACCATATTTTAGTAATTAAATTATTAAACGACGGAAAGAGCATGTACCTCTATGTTATGTGTGGTTTCTAGAGTTAGACCCGTGACCACTAGATGGCCCAGGACTTGGATTTGAAGCAAAGACCAAGCTCGTATTGATGACTGTTGAGCAGCTTGCACTATCGCCCTCAATGCAGCAACTTCACTATCCCTCTCTGCAGCTTGCGCCTTCAATGCAACGATTCACTATCCCTCTCTTTATCACGACGATCTCGCTCTGCAATCTCTTCGCTGTGAGCATAATCACACTAGCAAAAAAGTGTGATAGGGACAGCAACTATATAAATGAATCTATTGTTCTGATTGCCTTCGCTGTGAGCATAATCACACTAGCAAAAAAAAATGATAAAAAGGTGATAGAAACATCTTAACCCTTAATCCAGACTGAAACTCCAGGATAAGCATTTCATCTTCAACAACCTGTACTACAGAGACTATAACTGTATTTTTATTACTGTCCATCATTTTTGTTTCTTACTCTGCAGATAAAATATGTGTATTCGCTTATATTATTCTCTAACAAAGGTCGAGAGTCATACAAGATTGGTATTATCAGTAAATAATTTTGTTTTTTGTTCTGGCAGATGAAATCTGTGTCAAGGCTGCAATTTTATAACTCACTTTTATTATCTCAACTGATCTGGTGCATGCATAACTTTTAACACTTGAATTACTATTTGCCTGAACTATCATTATAGCCAAAAATGCTAACGAAAGTGCAGGGAGAAGCATTGGCTTTCAATTTCTTTTTTCCCAATACCAACTGATCCTAATTAAAAGATAATTGGAAGTGAACTGAAAATATATACATAAAAACGAAAGGGAACAATATACCTTAAGAGTTCCCTTGCAATGGGTGCATTTGAAGCAAGACTTGTGATAATCAATTCCATCTGCAGACAGTAGCTCCACGGGATAAACTGTCTTGCCACATGCCTTGCATTTCTGTTGTGTCCCAATGAAAGACATGGCTATTTTACGCCTCGGATCTGATCTAGACCGTTGCTCGAGATCCCCCCAATCAAACTAAACCTTCTCCTTCTCAACAAAATATTAAACCTCAACTGCAACCACAAAAACAACCCTTTATTAAACAAAAATTAAACAGAAATAAAGCATAACATAATCAATTTTTGTTGATAACAACCTATATTCACCGATCTAAACCAAAATCAGTGACTCTAAGCCGCAATCCTCTTATATACAAACATAATACCACAGCTTACACCTCATTGTAAGCTGTTGATTAAAAACTATTCGGTTACTATTACCTATTCGGTTATCAGAAATCAAAGGTAGGCATAAGTCTACATGCCAATAAATCTGGGGAGTACTCTGCAGTAGGCAAGCAGGAGTCCAAAATTACAGCTATATAAATACATGCTGGTCAAAACTATTACGCAAAATAAATGGAACATAGGATATTCAGGCACTTGTACAAGCTCATCAGAGAGTGTGCCTTTGGCTCAGTGCTATAAAGGTTGCTTAGATCAATATTCAAGAAGCAAGTGGCTACTACACTTTCCAACATTTGCCATTGTTTGAGAGATTCCACTTCTAACGGCTAATTAAGGCAGAAATCCATTAATTCCTGATGCAATCATGATGTCAACATTTCCTATTGTATCTACAGGTTTCTGTGGAAAGTTAATGTAACTGAGTCTAACCAACAAATGCCAAATTTACAACTATACAAATGCTATTTTACTCAGTCCCATCAACCAGTCAAGCAGTGAAGACTAGTCTGCTTACAAGTATTATGGGTCGATCCTACTATACTTAATCTTATGTCAATTCCTCTCCTCAATCATGCGAAACAAAGAAACTTGGCAAAGATAATTGTCTGCATTTCCTTTCCATTTATAGGCTCATCATTAACCTTGTGGAAATGGATCTTGCCACAGTTTTCTTGGGCAACTTCTCAAAACAAGAGTTTGTCATCACTGCATCTTTAGATTTCATTAGGATTCTCAGTTATCTTTTTCCGATTTGGACTGCATAGTTACACTTCACAAAGGCTATCAAGGTAAGAACTCTGTGGGAAGTCAAGTGACAGGTGGCTTTTACATACTATGCTGGCTAAAGGTTATTACCTTTTCCCTCGATGATACTGGAAACTCTGCATTGTTCATCCCTGAATTGCTTATCTTTTTCCTCTTTTTGAATGCTAAGTTCCCTCAGCTCCTTTTCCCCTGCAACTAGAATTTTAAACGCAATCCATAACCTCCAGTAAGTGTAACAAGCATGAACTACTAATCCTAGCAGCAAGTGTACTCAGTGATGGAAGGTTTTCAATTGGCAAACTTCTGGAAGGAAGATGAGAAAACTTACGGTTCTTGATAGTTTCCTCTGAAGATTCCAGCCTCACTGACAGGGACTCCATCTGAACATGTAAATCATCAAGAGCTACTGAAGTTTCGGATAACTTGCTTCCGAAACTGTCCTTGTCTTTCTCAGCTGTAGGTGCAGATTCAATGATATTACAGCAATGAAGATTATCCAAGACATGGAAATCAATGTTCAGTTATCAACAAATAGTTTACCATCCTGAACTATTATAATATCACGTTGAGCATAAAGTGAAGTGCAAACTAATACTCCCTCCGTCCCACCGATCTTAAGAAAACTTTCCATTTTGGGCGTCCCACTAATCTTAAGAATTCCCAAAATGGAAACCTTAAATCACTATTCTCTCCACTCATTCTCTCTCCTACATTATTTTAATACTCACAACACCATTATAATTTACTATTCCCTCCACTCATTCTCTCTCCTATTTTTAAATTACACTCACAACATTTACCTTTTCCTTAATCCCCGTGCCATTTCAAAAATTCCTAAGATCGGTGGGACGGAGGGAGTAATTACTTAAGTGAAACAGAATAGCTGCAAGTGCTTGCTTAAAGTGAAACAAAATAAATAAAATCCTTTCTTACATATGGGATAATCAAAAACAAAAGGACGTTGCCAATGAGCCTTGGCTTAGATGGCATAGGCCCTTGCTTTCCCTTGGAAAGGTCAAGATTTGAAACTCCCCTCCTCTACATTGTATTTGTAATGTTATAGTTGGCAAAAAAAAAGTCGTTATCCTTTATATTGGCACGGACAGCCAATGAACAGTATTGGTTGTAAACAATAGACTGGCTACTGTTCATCAATTAGATTAACAAATTTGAAGGTCGTGCAGTAAACATAAAATGACCTGAGATCGAAGGACTTCCTTGTATGTCCCAATCTCCCTCAGAGCAATTGTGAATTTTGTCATAACAGGACCTGAAAATATGTCACAAAACTTCAAGGTTGCATAAGAAACATACAAAAGGCATTTTGATAGGCATTTTGATAAGCATTTTGATAGGCGACCCATTGAAACTCTTAAGAGAAACAGATAGAGAATATGGAATTACTCTCAACGACCTGAATCGTTGCTTTGACAAATGAAGGCATAGAAATAGAATCACCTTACTACGACATGGGATGAGAGAACATTGTGATTTTAAAATCATGAAACTAAATAGTGCTTTGAATCATTAGGGTTTAGAGCCACAGAGGAGAGAACAAGATGAAAAGACGCAAGATCTGAATCATTGCCCGAAATTGCTAGGATTTAGAGCCAAATACAGATCCATGCGACAGATCTTGAAGTACAAAAGATAGCTACTCAAATATGAAACCTAGTTATACAAAGAGCGAGAGAAAGACAAAGAGGTTAGTGATAATAGGAAGAAGATGGCGTACCTCTTTGCAAATGAATTTTGAATCAGACGAGCAAAATAAAATGAACAAGATGAAATTGAACGGCTGCTTGAAATTTTTAGGGTTCTGGGCACCGGCTAAGATCGGCTAAGATTGAGTAATCGATCGTTAGGTTAGAGAGAGGAGAAGGTGCGAGAGAGTAGAGGAGGAAGAGTGGCGTTAGAATAGGGAGGGTTTTCCAATTTTTTTTTTTTTAATTAATAGATTATTATTATCATGATTTTTTAAGGACCAAATTCGCCGTCCTGTCTAGCGGATTATACGAGGCCTGACATATTTAGTGGGTTATAAGGTCTGCCCAAATTATTGGTCCCAAAATACGTCGTCCCTAAAAATCACTTTTTTTGTAGTGCACGCGGTTTTTTATTTTGAGCCCAAACGTTGAGAAACGGCTTTTGAAAATGGTGTCGTTTTTATTGGTAGCAAAAACTTAGGAAAAGGCTTTGAAAACGGGGATCATTTTTATTGGCAGCAAAAACGAGTAAAAAGCTTTTTAGTACCAGAGATTGTTAGGTTCGGAGGTCACGTTACGTTTCGGGTAGAGTATTACGAGATCGCCCGAAACGCCTCGCATGACGAGTCTTTCTACCTTTCTCGAAATCGTGTGTGTGTGTGTGTGTGTGTCTTTTGAAATGGGGGCTTGAATGACAAGCTTAATCTTGGTTTGAGTGACAAACGTTGATTAGGTGACTTTGTTTGAAAAGACGAGCGTTTGAATGACAAACGTCGGTTTTGAGTTTGAAATGAGCGTTTGCGTGGCAAACGTCGACTTTGAGTTGAAATGAGCGTTTGCGTGGCAAACATCGATTTTGAGTTTGAAATGAGCGTTTGCGTGGCAAACGTCGACTTTGAGTTGAAATGAGCATTTGCGTGGCAAACGTCGATTTTGAGTTTGAAATGAGCGTTTGCGTGGCAAACGTCGACTTTGAGTTGAAATGAGCGTTTGCGTGGCAAATGTCGACTTTGAACCGTACGAGTCATTGTTAACAATATTTACGAGAAAAATGCGTATTAAATGATTTTAAGTGTCAAATGGCGGCTTTGAGTTTGAAGACGAGCGTTCGGAGGCCGAACGTCATTTCGCGCGTTTTGAAAGAGAGTTCGACGGACGAACTCCGGTTTTGAACCGGGCATTACATTGTTAACAATTTTTACGGGAAAAATGCGTATTAAATGATATGCGATCAACGAATCGGGTTGCGACTCGGACTTTTGAAAAGTAAATACTATCACAATCCAAACGGATCGGACTTGTAAATGACAGTATTTAAAGCGGTGTCAACGGAATCAAACGATCCGGAATTGTAAATGACGATCAACGAGGCCAAACGGCTCGGAAGTGTAAATGACGATCAACGAGGCCAAACGGCTCGGAAGTGTAAATGACGATCAACGAGGCCAAACGGCTCGGAATTGTAAATGACGATCAACGAGGCCAAACGGCTCGGAATTGTAAATGACGTGAAAGTAAACGGCACGGGTCGGAACGCCGTTTTAACCGTGATTACTTCTCTTACGGAAAGAGAAGAGGATCGAGGGCTAAAACGTATCGGACCCCGTTAGACGGAGGCGTCTACATTTTGACAATGACGTTCGAAAGCTTGATTATAGCGGCGGCGCGTAAACCGAGACGGAACGGAAGATTCGAGAGAGAGGGAGTTATACCTATGGCTAGGGTCGACTCCTTTGGCTCCGGGAGGTGTGCACGGGACACGGAAAGTTATTCGAAAGGTTGTTTCGAAGTTGTAGGGTGCATATTTGATCGAAATACTAAGGTTTCACGCGAATCGAGACCAAACGGGAGCTCGGGAGGGGTGGAAACCAGTTTGGACC
Organism: Adenophora triphylla var. japonica; assembly: GCA_022495995.1. Classification (NCBI taxonomy): domain Eukaryota; kingdom Viridiplantae; phylum Streptophyta; class Magnoliopsida; order Asterales; family Campanulaceae; genus Adenophora; species Adenophora triphylla. Next base: position 23,272 of record JAFEMH010006105.1, on the reverse strand, counting down.
GTGTGGTATGTGATTTTTTGGTATCAAAATCCTCTCCTTGCCTTTGTGCCAACTTCTATTTATAGGGTGAAAATTGCGGTAGGAGTCGGCCGGACTTGGGTGAATTTCGGGGTTTTGGGAATTTTGGAAATCAGGGGACTTCTTGGCAATTTCGGGAAAATTGCACAGTGAGTCCGCCGGACTTGGCTTGCAAACCAGGGGTATTTTGGTCTTTGGGCCTTGATTTGTGATTGACGAGTGACTAGAGGGAGGTGGCATGCAGGACACGTCGCCTGTGACTCACCAGATGTGTGGGAGTTCGTTCCCCGGTCCCGGTTTTGTCCGTTTTTTAAAATAACAGTCCGGAAATGTTCAAACGCCCGGAAAGTGCCGGAAAATGCGTTTTTCGGGAAAGCCATACTTTTACGTGAGATGTCACGTGTTAAGTACGGTTCGACGTCGGGATGCACGGGCGATCGAGGCGTCTCGTTGGCACGGCGGGAGTTTAACGAGTTCCGGTTAACTGGAGCGGGCCAGTTAACGAATTTCGGTTAACTTTCTGACGGATTTGGACGATCCGGAGTTGGGTAAGTACAGTTAGCCCCTCAGCGACGTCACTTTCGAAGGAAGTGGGGTCGTCGAAAAGATAAGGATCCAAATCGGGATGCCTTACTTTGAAAGAGACACAGGCGGTCGGTGTGGACCATAGCGAAAAGGATTCCTACGTATCCCGGCGGGAATCAAGCCGATCGTAGTTCGAAAAGGGGCAAGGGCCGCGCATAGGGGACCTTGACCGAGCGAGACTGTTAGGAGGCGTCTAAACCTGGATGAGACCATTCGCGAGTACTGCACGAATGGAGGCTGTTAGGAGGCGTACGAACACAGGGCTTCGAAACCTTCGAGGCGCGTGGCGCCTCAGCCGGAGTTGCGATGCGACGGGGGTGCTCGTGCCTTGGGTCTTGGGCTTATTGCTGTTGCCGGTTTATCCTGCTGGGGATGAGCGTTCGGGCCTACCTGGATGGCCGAAGAGGGATTGTTGCAAGGCGTTCGTGCCTTGGAGTTCGGGCTTATTCTTTGTTGCCGGTGATGACCATTTGCAAGCGTTCGTACCTTGGGGTTCGGGCTTATTGCTGTTGACGGAGATGATTGTTTGCAAGGCGTTCGTACCTTAGGGTTCGGGCTTATTCTTTGTTGCCGGAGATGACCATTTGCAAGGCGTTCGTACCTTGGGGTTCGGGCTTATTGCTGTTGCCGAGATGACCATTTGCAAGGCGTTCGTACCTTGGGGTTCGGGCTTATTGCCGTTGCCGGAGATGATTGTTTGCAAGGCGTTCGTACCTTAGGGTTCGGGCTTATTCTTTCATTGCTTAGGAGATGACTTGTTTTGCAAGGCGTTCGTACCTTGGGGTTCGGGCTTATTGCTATTGCCGGAAATGACTATTTGCAAGGCGTTCGTACCTTGGGGTTCGGGCTTATTCTTTGTTCTGCAGGAGATGACTATTTGCAAGGCGTTCGTACCTTGGGGTTCGGGCTTATTCATTTGCCGGAGATGACCATTTGCAAGGCGTTCGTACCTTGGGGTTCGGGCTTATTCTGTCTGCAGATGACTGTTTGCAAGGCATTCGTACCTTGGGGTTCGGGCTTATTATTCTTAGGAGATGATTTGTTGCAAGGCGTTCGTACCTTGGGGTTCGGGCTTATTGCTGTTGCCGAAGATGACTGTTTGCAAGGCGTTCGTACCTTGGGGTTCGGGCTTATTGCTGTTGCCGGAGATGACTGTTTGCAAGGCGTTCGTACCTTGGGGTTCGGGCTTATTGCTGTTGCCGGAGATGACCAGCGAAGGTCTCGATAAGAGAGTGGAGGTCAGACCGTGAAGGTCGGGATCAACTGTTTGAAATCGGACCGTGAAAGGTCGCGAATAAGAGTTTGAAATCGGACCGTGAAAGGTCGCGAATTGGAATCGGACCGTGAAAGGTTGCGATTGAGAGTTTAATGGTGAGGACCATTTAAATTTTAATGTCGGGAGACGGAATCGTAACTGGAATGTCCGGAGACGTGGTTGAACGTTTGAATGTCAAACGTCAACTGGACTGAATTTAACGCCAGGAGACGAGTGTTAGTGAGAACTAACTGGGAATTTAACGTCTGGAGACGAGCGTTAGTGAAAACTAACTGAGAATTTAACGTCTGGAAACGAGCGTTAGTGAGAACTAACTGAGAATTTAACGTCTGGAGACGAGCGTTAGTGAAAACTAACTGGGAATTTAACGTCTGGAGACGAGCGTTAGTGAGAACTAACTGGGAATTTAACGTCTGGAGATGAGCGTTAGTGAGAACTAACTGGGAATTTAACGTCTGGAGACGAGCGTTAGTGAGAACTAACTGAGAATTTAACGTCTGGAGACGAGCCTTAGTGAGAACTAACTGAGAATTTAAAGTCTGGAGACGAGCGTTAGTGAAAACTAACTGGGAATTTAACGTGCGGAGACGAGCGTTAGTGAGAACTAGCGGGAATTTAACGTGTGGAGACGGCGTTAGTGAAAACTAATCGGGAATTTAACGTCTGGAGACGAGCGTTAGTGAAAACTAGCGGGAATTTAACGTGCTGGAGACGAGCGTTAGTGAAAACTAGCGGGAATTTAACGTCTGAGGCGAGCGTTAGTGAAAACTAGCGGGAATTTAACGTGGAGACGAGCGTTAGTGAAAACTAACTGAGAATTATCCTCGGGGGATAGGGCGTTAGAAATGTCTAACTGGGGGAAATTTTACACTTTCGGGGGCAAAAGTGGTAAAATTGGAATTGCCCAGGCGAGGGCAAAAGGGGCAAAAATTATGCAGTGCGGTAAGAGTCAGGTCGGACTTTTGCATTTTTTCGAAAACCTTTTTAAATGCCGAAATTTGAGGGAAGAAAATGGCCACTTCTTCCATTAGTGCCGGCGAGAGAGAGAGAGGAGAGAAAATTTTCCACCCCAAATTGCAAGGTTTGCTCGAATTTGTGAGGGAAAATCGCTATGGAGGGTGAAGGAGGACCAATGGCTCGCCACGGAAGGACCGACAACGAGAGAACTAGATTGGTTCGGACCATTCGAACCACCACTCTTCCATTGAATCCGGCGGAGTTTTATCCGGCGAGGATAGACACAACTCCAAGGATGGGATCGAAAGACAAGTAAGTTCCCTACAAATTCCATTAATTTCAAGAATGTGCATTCTTTAAATGTTAGAAATTTGTTAGGAATTTACTTAGGGATTTTGGTGCCCGATTTGGGGCTTTTGACTTTGCTATGAATCGTTGTCGAAATTGACTAGGACGTAGTTCAATTGACATCATGGGTAGATGACATAAAAATTTTGGTTGCAAAATTCCATGTCTAAATGCATTTTCCAAAATTAAAGTAGCTTTAATTCGGGACGGAGCGAGATTTTCGAAAAATTCGAAAGAATTTGAAAGTTCTGGATTCGACGGAGTTTCGAAAGAATTTGAAAGTTCCGGATTCGACGGAGTTTTCGAAAGATTTTGAAAGTTCCGGATTCGACGGAGTTTTCGAATGATTTTGAAAGTTCCGGATTCGACGGAGTTTTCGAAATGATTTTGAAAGTTCCGGATTCGACGGAGTTTTTCGAAATGATTTTGAAAGTTCGCAGGAAATGAATGAGAACCGTATCTGCATTGCATCCTTTTGACATGCGTTGGTGCATTTTTGTTGACGTTGCTTCCGTCTTGTTTGTACGAGGGGACGGGGATGGTTGATACCCACAACCAGGAAGAGTCGGGGTGCCTTTGAGGCGGTGCGGGTATTGTGGGGCCTTATCCGGACGTGGCCGAGAGAGAGAGAGAGTCCACGGCAGTGGTGATTGACTCAGTTGGGTTTATCGATCTTGTAGCTGACAGTGATACACCGAGGCGGAGTCCATGTATGTCGCGGCGAATGCGGTGGGATACGACCCACACTTTCCATTTCGAGATGGGGGAGGCGACGGTGACTCCCACGGATTTTGCCGCTATCAGCTGGGTTGCCGACTTATGGCAACGCGCTAGTGTGGGTTGATGGTTATACCGGAGCGGTTATGCAGGCTGCTGGGTTTTGATATTACCGATGCCGAGGGCTTAGGCATTCGGTACGAGCCGATGGAGCGTCACTTGAGGGCGGGCGTCGCGATTATCTAGGCTGGGTCTTTGAGGATGACCGCGGAGCGTCCCGGCTCGAGGGTTCCTTTGGTTTGCGGCTGTCGGCGACCTTGTTCCCGACTTCCGACACGTCTTGTCACTTCCCTTTGCTCGGGTCGTAGACAGTCGGATGCCGTGAGGGGTTTGCGTGGGGGGAGGCTGGGTGGCGAGCTCTACCATTCTTTGGAGCGGGTTCTCGCGGGGAGAGGAGCACACATTTAGGCGCTTCACGCTTTGTCTTGGATGTAAGTTTACGTGCTTTCTCTTTCTTGCCTCTTTTATGTACTCGTATGTATACGCTTTGTAGGCGATATAACTTTCCATTCTCTTGGCGAGTGCGGGTGCTATGAGGTGTTGATCAGCGAGCTTGGGACATAAAGGAGCCGTACCGTCCCTGTTCCACTGCCTTCTTGGTTTGGCGGAAGAAGGCGAAAGAGGGCGGTCTCTTCGAGGTTGGCACTCTCGAGGTGTCGTACGAGGAGATATCTCTGGCGGCGAACACAGGAGTTCTCAGAGGATCAGTGACACAGTGGAGCGGGTTTGATCATGTCGCAGTGCGAGATTTCCAGGCGAGACTACACGGCGGCGGAAGCTCTGGTGGGACTTGGCTGCGACGCCATGTATGCAGGGGAGAGGGTGACTCGTCGGCGTAGGCGGGGTCCCTTCCTTTGGTGCCGGTGGATCCTCCTGCATGTACATGCGGCATCCAGGGAGATGCTTAGATGGATGAGTGGAGGGATACCTTCGGGGTGTGTACTTCACAGAGTACATCATAGCGGGGCCGCTTATGATGTTTTCTTGAGAGATGGTGAGGAGCCGCGGAGTGCGGCATAGGGAGGGCGAGGTCACTGGAGGTCCTCGACATTTTCTGTCCCGCGAGCTAGGCTAGCGTACGAGGCTGGACGGTTCGCGCGAGCGACTTGTGATCCCGCTCCCGGCGGGCTGAGACCACGATACGGGCGGACCCCAATGCTTCGGTGAGCATCTTTTCGATTTTACGCATTTGATAGTAGCATTACGCACATGATGCATACTGTACTTTTGTTCGCTTTCGATGATTTTCTGGTTCTTGAGTATACGCGTACGTAATCTGAATGAGGCCATGAGGCTGGTGGACGGGTGGTCGCCTACGCCGGGAGGCTCGTGGAGTTCATGCGGTGCGGTTCCGGAGGAGCGTGGACGTCCGCGATCGGGGGCCGTCTAGGCCGAGGGTTCGCTTGCTCCCGCGAGTGAGTGGGGAGGACTTCACGCGGGGTTTGGCCGGTTCGCGGGCGGAGCAGGCTGGATTTGGAGCTCCTTCTTACGCGCACTCGGGCGCGAGAGAGAGTCCTCGAGTTCGCGTACTCAGGAGGCCCTTTGCCTATTCCCATTTGGAGGAGTTCGGCGAGTTCTGTTTGCGGCAGTCCGGCGGCGGCGGAGCGGTACGTCGAGTGTACGGATGACGAGCGGGACTCAGTAGTCCCACTTTTCTTGCTTTCTTTCTTTACTATTTTGTTTAGACAAAATGCATGTATTTGTCGGGAACAAATTTTGATTTGAAATGTATTTGCAAAAAGGCGCCAGTGGGGCGAGAACACATACTTCGCATATTTATTACGTGATCACCTTTAGTTATTTTCGGCAAATAAGCAAATAGGTTAATCAAAAATAAATAAAAAGGAGAAATGCATTAAAAATTGAACGGGTCAAAAATTAAGCATGTATGCACTAATTTTTAATTATTTGCCTTGTTGCACGAGCAGGGCGGAAGGGATATTGACATTGGTTAAATGAAATCGGGCGAGCACGCGAGATTTCATAAGAGTGAACAGGGCATGGTTTGGAAATGTTTCCAACTTTTAAAGCGGTAGTTGCGAGTTGACAAGTCAGCTGCGAGGGAAGTCCGTAGGACTTGAAATGAATTTCAGATTCTTTAAATTGCGGTTTCAGCTTTGCAATTTGTAAGAAGCTGCGCATTGCTTTTGCTCATTAAGTGAGTTCTTTTCCATTTCTTAAGGTTTTCTTCACCTTCGACATGGCTCCTTTTCCCAAGTTATCGTCTCGGATGCAAGAGCGATATTTGGACAACTTTCGGTCGTGGGTACGGAACCACACGAGGCGAGAACAAAAGGTTTTCGAAGGTACATTACGGGATTAAATCTGTTTGGGCTTTGAAGGAGCTCATGCCAGATTGGGATCTTTTGAGAGCCGCGTCTCGGTTACAGGACGTAAGGAGGAATGTGTACGGCTTTTCGTACAACGAAGTCACTCCTACGTTTGAAGATTTCCGGGCCGTGCAGGAGGACTGAGACGGAGCAGCTAGTTCTTCCGTATCTTGGTGGCATGGCCATCGTTGAGAAGCTAGTGTCTTTGTTGGGTATCTCATGGAGAAGCATACGGGATGCGTCTGAGGATGCGATTATGTTGACATTTCGTGCAGAAAGATTTGCCGGAGGCGAGGAGCGTCTTTGCGTGGGACGCGTTTGCTGCATGTGTGATTGCTACTCTGTTCACATTCACGTCTGCAGGTGTGTGCCATCACGGTGTCTTTGGACTGGTGAGCTTGATGCGGGAGTGGAGAGACATCGTGCCATTGGTCTTGGGCGAGACGTTCACAGGCATAGGCCGGATGGCGGCAGTAGCCGATACATGTGGGGAGGGAGTCCCGCTATGCGACCATGTGGTTGAGGAGAGGCTGCGAGATGATGCTGAGGTGCCAATGTCTGTGACGCTTGGTCTTTCTCGCGGCGTCCTCTGGTGATAGGGGTAATCAGTGAGCTGGAGCTCTGGATGGCCAGACTTGGCACGCATCACTTGCGATGGTGGGTTCCCCATTGGAGATTCTGAGACTTGTAGGACCGCTCGGAGGAGAATGCATTGATCGTCGAGTGCGGGGCTGTCTCGGAACGTCATTCTATATTCCATCATTGGTTACGCGGCGATACGGGTGGAAGCGAGATGCCCAGCTGGCCCCGATACGAGTTATCTTGCTACCTTTGAGGTGGGATCTCTGCGGATGGAGGATCCTTCGACAGCTATTCTTTGGTCACCGGTGGTGGCAATACACGTCCTTTCTGCCCGGGGTTCTCTTTCGCCGGAGAGAGAGCATTACATCGGCATGATATACGGGTAGTACGAAGAGTGTATGGGGAGACACGAGATGGCTATCTTGTGGAGACGGAGTGGTGTTGAGTGCGATCACACAGACCGATTCGACATTGAGGAGGACAGAGGCGAGGGCTAACCACAGGAATCGTGCGGCGATGCCATGGCTGATTATGTGGCAAGTCTTGATCGGGAGGCCAATCAAAGCCTTTGCGATGATGGCTCGAAGCGAGGCGGCTCGAGACGAGCTAGAGAAAGGGCTGTATTGACGGCCGCGGGATTGACGGAGGCGTCGGGAAGAGTCCACTGAGCCGGGTAGAAGGCCTCGGAATATTTCTGCGAAGGTGAAGAACACTCGTCGGGGAAAAGGGAAAGGGAAGAAGGATGAAGGACCTAGTACGGGAAACTAGGTTGACCTTCTTTGTCCAGTATCCACCCATTGTCATTGCGAGACACATTAATTGATTAATGTTTTATTGTAGTTTTGCTAGCGTGTAGCGAGTCAAGAGTTGGCCGTGCTTGAACTCATCAAAGAATGTTTTAACCGTTATGAATTTGTAGGTTAAATGAAAAGAGTTTTCGAAACACTGAAGCAATTGATGCTTATTGTTTTTTTTTGTTTTTTTTTAGGCCGAACTTGAATGATGGTGCGCCTACGTTCCCCTTTTACAATTGGACTAAGGGGCTCGAGGTCACCGTAGTTCGACACTTTAGGTGAATTTGAGAAAAACAAAGACAAGAAGTGCGACCTGTTTTTACGGATCATTAGCGGGAATGTATCCGGTTGGGTATTACTCTTTTAGCACTTTAATTTGAGGGGACGGTGTATGGGGAAGGTGAGTTGACTCGTGCTCTTCCTCAAGCGAAGTATCTGCGGAGCTTGCTTCCGTTCACGGGGTTAACGAAAGGGTTTCCGTCCAAATGCACTAGCTTCATGGCTCCTCGGAGAAGATTCTTTGTACCACGAAGCGGTCCTATCCGGGTAGGCTCCCACTTTCAGGGATTGAGTGCACGTAGGAGGCTTTTCCTTTAGCACCAAGTCGCCTTCTACGATGTCTCGGATCTTGACTTTCTTGTCGAATGCTCGTGCCATTACGCTGCAGTAGGCTCGAGTGTGTTCCATGGCTTTCAATCTGCGCTCGTCGAGTAGAGCAAGTTCGTCGTGACGGCTCTGTAGCCATTCGACTTCATTGACACCGTTTTCCAAGAGGACTCGGAGGGATGGAATTTCCAATTCCACGGGTAACATTGCTTCCATTCCGTAGGTAAGTGCGAACGGAGTCTCCCCTGTGGCGGTTCGGCGATGTTCGGTATCCCCGAGAGGGCTAGATGTAGCTTTTCGGGCGGTCCCGACCTGCAGTGGTCATCTTTACGATTATCATGGCGAGAGTCTTGTTGTTGCCTCTCTTGCACCATTGGTTTGTGGTACGTAAGGAGAAGACTTGTGACGTGTGACTACGGGTCGGTCGGTAGTTGGTCACAATTTCCTTCGAAATGAGTCCCATTGTCGGAGATGATCTCATTGGGCACTCCGTATCGGCACATGATGTTCTCTCGGATGAACTCGGCCACCTTCCTAGAATTCGGTACCTTGTACGATCGGCTTCTACCCATTTGGTGAAGTAGTCGGCTGCGACTAAAATGAACTCGTGACCATTGCTCCCTGGAGGAGTGATCTTGCCGATGACGTCGATTCCCCATGTGGCGAAAGGCCGTGGCGTAGTCATGCGGTAGAGTTCGTGAGGAGGATGTGATTGAGGTTGGAAAACCGTTGACATTTATCGCGGCCGGACTGGCTGGATGCGATGCATTTCCATTGATATCCAATAGTATCCCATACGGAGAATGATGCGTGTCAATGCTCGGGCGTTCATGTGCGGACCGCGGGTTCCGTTGTGAACTTCGTTCATTAGCTCGGCTTTTTCTTTGTTTACACCGAAGGAAGTGGCCCTTGGTGGCGCTTCTTGTACAACATACCCCCGAGAATGACGAAATGGGATGCCGGGCGTTTTAATGCCATCATGTTTTTGGCTTTGATCCCTTCTTTGTATTTTCCATCTTCATTTGTGAAGGAAGCTTCTCGCTTTGGAGTGCTTGGTAAATTTGATTGTACCGGGGCTCGTCGATCGTTTCTTTTTCTTTTCGATCTCACGGCAATAGGCGGGTGTTTCCCGTCTGCCTATTGAGGGTTTCTTGCTTTCCCTCGGGAATTTCGACAAGAGGCGAGGTTGCCGGGCGTACGCGAGCGGTTCTGTCTCTTGGCAAATAGTGAAAAGAGATGTCCTTGAGCGAAGCAATGAGCTCCTCCATGTACGCGTGGTACTTCGAAGGCCGAGAATCTACCGTCTTCCATTTGTTGGATACTTGATTGATGATCAATCTTTGAGTCTCCATATACATCCGGCTCTAAGATGTTGCGCTCGAGGCGGCTTCCAAACTGCTGCCACGAGCTTCGTATCCTTTGCATTGTTGGTTGCTTCAAAATTGACTTGATGGCTATGGGAGTATGCTCGTCCTTGGGATCGACAAGGAGCATTCCAATGCCATTCCCCTTCTTGTTGGCTGCCCCATCGAAGAAGAGTTGCCGGCGGTTTGCGGCTGTCAAGTGAAAAGATTCCGTCGTCAGGAAATTGTGGATCGGGACCCTTAGGTTCATTGCTCGGGAAGTCGCGGGCGATGCGCCATTACTCTGCCCTTTGTTGATTTTCGACCATGTACTTGATGTCGAACTCGGCGGGAAGAATGACCACTTGGCTAGCCGCATTGAGGGGAGATGGCTTGTCAAAGAGATATCGGACGGGGTCCACTTTGGAGACCGGGAGCAGCTGAATGCATTGCGTAGTGTTTCGGTTTCCCGACTACCCATACCAAGGCGGTACTGGGTTTTCTCACGTCTTTGAGTAGCTGAGTTCACTTCCTTGAAGCTTTCGGCTTACGAAGTAGATTGCATGCTCAACCTTGGAATCTTTCTGTTCTTGTGCCGGCATTGCTCAGATAGACGTGTACATTCTTGTCGAATACGGGAGTAGTGGCTTGTCTTCGTGTGGCGGGCACGGGGTGGGGATTAACCAAGTAGGTCTTGATTTTCTCGAAAGTTGTTTGGCACTCGGAGTCCCATTTGATGTCGGCATTCTTTTTCATCGGTTTGAACATGGGCTCGCGAGAAGATGTCAAGCTGGTTGATGAAACGGCGATGTCTTGAAGTCTTCCCATAGAAGCTTTTCACTTACGTCGGGGTTTGGCGGCTTCATGTCGATGATGGCCTTGATTTTCACAGGATCGGCTTGATACCTCTTTACGTAACCATGTACCCCGGTACCTTGCCGCGTTTGGCGCTTAGAAGGTGCACTTTGCGGGTTCAACCTCATGGAGTGTTTTAAGTACATTGAAGAACTTCCTCGAATCTGTCATGTCTTTGCATGTCGATCCCTTGGAGTGGATGATCATGTCGTCGACATATACTTCGATTTCTTTGTGAATCATGTCATGGAAAAGAGGCACATTGCGGCCGTGTAAGTAGCCCGGCGTTCTTTAGGCCGAACGGCATGGCCAGGTGTAACGGTATGTCCCCGTGGAGTGGTGAAGCGATCTTGGCACGATCCTCCTCGGACATCTTGATACGGTTGTATCAGCAAACCCGTCCACGAAGGACTTTACTTCGAAATTTGCCGTGGTGTCGACCGGCATGTCGATGTTAGGCGTGGGAAATCATCCTTAGGGTGGCCTTGTTGAGATCCCGAAAATCCACGCGACATCGACCTTTCCGTTGGCCTTGGTGGCCGTCACGATGTTGGAGAGCCAAGTCGGAGTACTCAATCACTCGATGAAACCAACTCGGAGCATTTTCTCAATTTCTTCTTTAACTTGCAAGGACCACTCTGGCTTGATCTTGCGCGGCTTACATTTGACGAGGCTTGGATTCGGGATCGGGGAATTTGGTGCTCCACGATTGAGGATCGAGTCTGGCATGTCTGATATGACCCGGGCGAACACGTCAACATACTCCGGAGGAGGTTTATCGGGGCTTCCTTTTACTGCATCGGCGAAAAGCGCCCACTTGTGTCTCTTTAGGCTCTTGCGCGGCCCCGGAGTTCACTTTGGTCATAACCTCTTCGGCGGCTTGGGCCGGTTGTCCTCTTGGTCAACTACACGCTCGAGAACTTCTTTAATGTATTGTTCGTTTAATGTGTATGCTTCTTTATCAATTGAGTTATTAACGTCTTTTAAGTTGTTTGTTAACTTATCGGTTGTTAAAGTGGCAATGAGAGGATACTCAGAAAGGTCGAGACTTTTCATTACACAAGAAGCGGGAATACATGATTAGCTACAACATTATAGTCCTCAGGCGTAAGGCCGTTGGATGACTCGGAAGGGCTGGACTCGACAGGAGGCGGCTCGAGGGTTTGAGACCGGGTTTAGGGAGATGTGGGTGCGGGCCCGGCTTGTCTTCCAATTACGCACAGCTTGCCCTTGGTCAGGTGAAAGTTACCCAATTCTTTGATGGCATTCTTTGGATGCTTGAGGAGGGTGCGGGGATCGAGAGGCTTGGCTCCTGCTTGTCCCTATCATGGCGATCATCTTTGTTGTCGGAGCCCCGATCGATCCAAGTTGGGCAACTCCATGACTTCTTCAAACAGACTCTGTAGAATTTGGTCAGCGAGAGCGTCTTCTATGAATTACGGTTCCTTACGCTTTGGATTCTTGTCTCGAATGTGGCCTCGGCGGCTGATCAGAACAACTTGTTTCCCATGGAGAGTACCTTGAGTTGCTCCTCCAAGTGCAGGATTCCCTTGAATGTGTACTCATCTTTGGGCTGTGGTGGCGGTTGGTCAGGTAGAGGCGTGATGTCGAGGAACGCTCCCCTTATCGGATTAGCTTTGAGTCCTACGAAACGCTTGAGGTCCGTGCTATTTGTTCCATTACATGCGTTAGTCTTAGTGTTGACTATTCCTGCTTCTTTCTCATCTTCATCGGTTCCCTTGTCGGTCCTCAGTTCGGTTCATTTGTCGGTTCCTTGTCGGTCCCACCCGGTTAGCTGTCGGTTTCCACTTATCGGTCCCCTCGGTTACGGTTCCTGTCGGTTCCACTTGTATCATATCGGTCCCCTCGGTTACTGCTGGTCGGTTCCCTTGGTGAAGTAATGAGCGAGGTCAAGGCTGTAGGTCGGAGGTTGGGTGTGCCGTCGGAGGTTCCCCTTTTGTGGGAGCTGCTTGCCTTGGTGCGGGCGAGCCTTTTGTCTTCCTTGATGTCGGCGGTGTTGGCACGTAGCGAAGCCTGGACCGTGGTGTGGTCCTTGACTTCAATAACTTGGTGCTGGCCTTGCCGGCCTTTTGCCGAGCCCGAGTCACAGGGATGAAGTTCATGAGTTTCATCATCCTCATGGCGGGAGGAATCTGATCGTGAGGCAGTGGAAGGTCCACGTTGCATATTTGGATCTTGGAGGTCTCAGTGAATCCAGGTTAAATGGCATGTCATCATTATGCTTGATTTCCAACTTTGGAATGTCGTTGGTGCTTTGGTCCCCTCGGTGGTGACAACGTCGCCGTAGTAGGCGTAGTTAGCTCGTTGCCTTGCATGAACTTGAGCGATGAAGGGTGGATGCCACGCCATTGATTTGATGCGGCCGGGGACGCCCGGGATGGGCTGTGAAAGTGATTGGAATGTCCAACACTTGGAATTCGGTGGGGATCACCCGCTTGCCGAACCGAGATGTTAAAGTAGCAACCAGGAAGCGTACGGGAAGTAGAGTCATAGGCCTTGACGGTGTGGGCCCGAAGGCTTAAGATGCGTGGGCTTGATGTCAGCGGAGTCCATCATCTTGGCGGGCAAGACATTCATTAGGAACCTCAGGTCTACCCGACACGCGAGGAAGGCGACGCTCGTCCGAGTGGGCTGTGATGTAAAGCGGCTCATTGTGATCGGCCCCAAATTTTGGAAGGTCCAAATGCGTGAAGGTGATAATGTTGCCATAGTGGATGTTACCAATCATACGAATGACTTCATGCGGGGTTGCGTCCACGGGGACCATGGTACGGGCCGGGCTTTCCTCTAGCTTGAGCTTGTGAGGATAAGAGGAGGTGGCGAGAGACCAAAGGGAAATGTTTGCACAGTGCGCTTGGTAGTGAGGATCGGGTCCTCTTTCAGGAACTTGCGTCTTCGAGGTGGCCGGGCAATTACGCTCCGTCGGCTTTTGGTGGCCTTAGGTGGTAATGCATGGATTTGACCCGATCGGGTTAGAACGGCTTGACATCGGGTTTGGTCCCTTACGAGCAGTTGCACTCTGAGTTGAGCCATAGTTAGAGGAGGATTCCTCGTAGCATAGGGCCATGCGTCTTCCCTCAACTCATTGATTGTGGATGAATTCAGGGAGCTTCGGCGGCGGCGGATTACGTCCCCGGGATGCGCTTAGGTGCCTCTGCGGGGAGGTAGCCTACGGTTTGACGTATTTGTTCGAATGTCGGTGCACACAACGGTGATTGCACAGGCGAAGCGTGCGTTGCTGACCCTCGGGGAGGTTGGAGAGTTCTCGGCTCAAGCGAACGGTCTCACTTGATCTCTTCACGGTATATCGCGTTCCTTTCCTTCTTCTTGAGCATACTCGGGCGATGCGGAGTTGGAGTGCAGCGATACTGCGTGGTTGGCTAGTTTTCCTCCCACTCAGGCCCCGAGATCAACCTTCTTGCGGCGGAACTGCGTCGAAGTTAATACTGCGTTTCTTCCCATGTGAGAATAGCCGGTGCTTCTTTGAAGCTGCGTGCGGCGGTCTAGGTAAACCTCCATTCGGGGAGAGTTTTCTTCTACGCTTTATCGAGTGGCGGGTATGTCGGAAGGTGAGTACACGGCTTCCCGAACATCTGCCCATGTATTTGATTCTTTGTCCCAGTTGATCGTTTTACGTAAATGAAGGCATGTAGGTGTGGAATTTCCACTGAGTAGTTGCTCGAGGCAATTTCCATCCTCCTCCTGTTTTTAAATAGACCTTCCTCCTGAGTTGGCCTTTCAATTTGAGTGCGGTAATAATCCGTTCCCATCCTCCCGGGACCCTTGGGAGTCCGGTTTGTTGACTTCAATGCCCGGCTTGGAAGAGAATGGTTTCATACGTCTTCATCGTCGCTTTCACGAGAGAACTTGCTTTCCTCGGGAAGGTAAGCGGCGGGATTCGTTCCCATTTGTGTCGTTCCATCTCCTAGGTCATCGGGACCGTTGACCACCCTTGCGCGAGAGGGGTTGGATGAGAACGAGACGGTAGTCGGAAGTTGCCATGAGCAAAACTTTTGAGAGTCGAATTGGTCTAGAGTGGCCTCTAGCTCTGTCGAAGCTTCTGTGACACTTTAAGGGCTTGGTCCACTGTAGGTCTTTCGAGCTTGGTCTTCGTCCCAAAGACGACTTTCTTGAGCGGCCGGTTCCATGAGAGCTTTCCTTGCGAGACCTAGGCTGAGTCTCAGAAGTAGGTGCGCATCGTCGGCTAGTGTCCCGAATCGTGATTACATTCAAATCGCCGAATGGCGGAACACTTGGATTACATTGACGAAGGAAGTCGGGCCAGGACATTCCATGCGTCCTTCCTTAATCTCGATCACCAAGAAGTTTGCCCATATACGCTTGATTGACCCCGGGGTATTGAATTCTGCAATGTTGACGGTCTCGTGATCTCGCTCGATCGCCAAGTCTATCAAGCTAGCGGTCGATTGGCGGGATGTCGAATCGGGGCCGTGACGGGCAGGAGCGAATCGAGGCGAAGCATGTTGATGTCTTGAGGTGGTCATTTCTGTGTCGGAAGGCGGCTACGCCTTGCGGGAAGACTTTCACGAGATGTTTCGGGGTGGGCTGGTGGAAGCGTTCAGAGGTTGATCCCGACTTGTAGCGGGGGTGAGGAGCTTGGTCTCCTTTCTTTGTTGCCCTTGGCCTTGGCGGCGCTTGAGGGTATAAGCTTGGCGACGGCACGGGCCGGTTGCGGCCCAGAGGTGGTACTTGGAAGTAGGGATGAGCTACGAGCTCGCTTGGCCGATGCCTCGTTTACCGTGAGCGAGCGGTCATCGAGGTGACCTTGGTGTTGCGAGAATGCGATAACAAGAACGGGGTCCTTGGCTTCATCGGGATACGGAATAGATGATATTGACGAAGTCGTCGTCATTCACTTGATCGAGAGGGATTCCTCGTTGCGTGAATCACGTGCTTCCAATTGTCGGATAGGCACATGCATGCTTGGACGTTGAGCTTGACAATTTCCATGGTATTGGAACCTTGGTCGTAGGTGACACGATCGGAAGGAGTTCCATCCTCAGCGAGCATGTGAATGCGGAGGTACCGCTGCGGAGTGCTGCGCGTCCTCGACTCCGGAGAGTCCAGATTCATCGTCATCGATCGCTCAATCCGGGTGTAGGGGCGTATTGCGTCGAGGTTGCGTTCTTTGGAGCGGCTAGGAAAACATCATGCTCTTCGTTGGAGAAGAGGGGTGCGGCGGGTAGTTCCTCGTGGAGGACGTCCCATACAACTTCCATGCATTCATCACGAGAATGACGGTGCTTGTTGACCTTGATCACAAAAACCTCTTCACTGGCGGGGCCAGAGAGTTTGTTTGGAGAATGCTTGTGAATCTCCGATTGGAGGCCCAGGGGGTTTATGTGCCGTATCATGGCGATATTCGGCGTTTCCTTCCAATGCGCCTCCAAGTGTTGGAAAGCAGCAGTTGAACTTGATGTATCGGGTTGCCGAGTGCACTTTGCTCGAGTACGTTTACATAGTTAGCATCTCCAGGACTACGAGGATTCGATGAGATTTGCCCGGTAGTCCCTTGGTTGATTCGAAGGAGGTAACCCGGTGCACGAGTGCGGACACGTTTGGCTCTTGTCTCGGCTTCGTTTCCTATGAGAAGCGTCCCCTCGGATGACTTGAGATCTCCTGTCGGTTGATGAACTTGACGCGATGGAGAGTGGAAGCTATGGCCTTCATGTGGTGTAGCGAGGCGTCCCAAAGAAGGCTGTGAACTCGGATGGAATGTCCATCACGTGGAATTTCTTTGGCACCATTTGGGTTTCGAACCAAAGTTCGAGTGTTGTCCCAGGATGGGGCGAGACGAGTTGTCGTAGGCCTTGATAGTCAGGAGTAGACGGTATCAAATGGCTTTCATGGATGCGGAGAGCTCGCATCATGAGAGGGAGGACATTAACGGCTGACCCGTTATCTACCAATACTCAGGGAGTGATATGGTGTTGAGTTTGAGAGTGATGTCTGAGCTTCGTTGTGCCAGGCGTCTCTCGGTAAGTCTTCATCACGAGAATGTGATCATCTTTGCCATACGGGCGGGAGTCGTAGATCTCGTCTCTATCAGTAGAAGGAGAGTCATCCGGCCATCCGTTTCTGTCTTCCTCTTGCGAGGTAAAGCCTTTCTTTGGAGACCTCGGGAGTATGTTGAGGCTTGCTGTGGCGGTTGCCGCCCTTAGTTGCTTACATTGATCGAGTGCGATTGCCAAGTGACCTTGATCTTCCTTTCTGGTCCGAGCTCGGAAAGGCTGGACAAGTTGAATCTTGGGCGATCCCGCGGAGGGTTAGGCTTACGGCGCGATAAGACTATCAAGATGCGAGGTATTCCGGTGTTCCGAGTCTGAATTACGGTTTCGATTTGGGCTTTTCGGCTTTCCCACCACTAATACTCTAGAGTGCGTAGCTGGAGAGCAAGAAGGGTAGATTTGGAGTACGGTACGTAGTAGTCGAACCTCCGGAGGGTTCTCCCAGTGTACCTAGGCTGGTATCTCGGCTTCGTATCTTTCTCTCGATTCTTTGTTGAGAGGATTTCTTCTTACGTTTTCTCGGAGGATTGCTCCGGACGGTTTCTCGAGACTCGTACTCCCGGGCGAGGCGGAAGCTTGATCACAAACATCGTAGGCCCGATGTGAACATTAGAGGAGGATCAGTGAAAAGAGGCGGAGCCGGATTACGTAGCACACTTCTTGGGCACCCGCTCAATGGAGTTCATATTTGTTATTATTCGGAAAGGGATTCCGTGTATTGGGCCCAGGGGGCGCTCTAACTTGCCTTCTTCTATCAAGTTACGGATTTCGTATCGTAACCCCAAACAGTTGTTAGTGGTATGGCCGTGATGCGATGGAAGGCGCGGTATTTGCTCTTGTCCGCATTGGCTACGGGAACTTTGGGTTTGTAATTGGCGGGCTTAAGGAGACCCTCCTTGATTAGCCACTTCCCGGCATCTTGCTCGATGGCATGTCCAACTTGTCGAAGTGTACGGCGGCGCTTACAGTAGAAGCTTGTTGCTTTGCGGGGCAGGTTTTGTTACCCATTGTTGTCCACGATGGACGTAGTTGACAGACGTATCTTTCCCTTTGCGGGGGCCGGTGCGGGATTGAATGCGGTGTTGGCGGTATCTGTATGTTGTGCGGTAGCCAACTTTTCCTTGAGATCCTTCTCGAGCGTGAGCCGGCATTGACCATGGCCGGAGATGCAGGAAGAAATTGTGGTGATGAGAGTTCGATGGACGGTCTCAAGCAAGACTTGAAGATCCGCATACATTCGTCTTTGGAGAGTGGCTCCATGATTTCGGAGAGTTTCCGGCTCCATCTCTTGTAGAATTCCCCAACACTTTCATCCGCTTTACGCTCGGTGGTGATTAAGTCCTCGCGACTTGTTTCCCACTCTAAGTTGGATGCATGCCGTTCCGGGAAGATGTTGCGTCTGTTCCCAGTGTGGCGATCCGCGAGCTTGACCCTCGAAACCATCGTGTGAGCTTTTGAGCGTATCTTTGGAAGTGAGTCGGCCATTTCTTTGGAGGGTTGCTCCTTTTGCTCTCATCGAAAACGTAAGTGTCGACGTGCGTTTGAGACATTCGGTTCCATCGAATCGGTCCATCTCGGCATTCGAACTTGGCGGGGAGAGGCGTGACCATTCCGGATCTGTGGATTTGAGCGTTTCTGCTTTGAAATTGCTCATGGTGGCTTTCGAGGTCTTTCATACGCTCGACCATCCAGGCTAAGGTTGGGTCCGGTGGTGGGCTGTGAGGCTCGGCGCCGGGTGCTACCACGTGAGCGGTAGTGATTGGAGGTGGAAGGCTTGGTATATGAGAATATACGGGAGCCTTTTACGAGCTGTATCGGGGTTTGTCCCGGTGTTTAGGGATTCGTGTATAGGCAGCGGGACGAACAGGGAGGGTCTTGAGGATATTGGCATCTGAGATGGTCGGCGGTGCGGCAGTGATATTGAGTGATGGGTGTAGCTGGGGTGACCAAAATTGACGGGGTTGCTCGAGAGGTGGCAACATGGAGCCTAGGTCATTTGTTTCCTTGGTTGGAAGGCATCCGTAAGTTGGCGGGGGAGGAACTTTGATTGAAGGTTTGGTGAAGCTGGTTTTGGGGAATCGTCATCCTACCCGGGACAAAAGTACCGTCGGCGGGGATAGGTTTGCTATACCACGCTCATTCGGAAGGCTGTACCACGAAATTACTGCGATCTTCTTTACGCCTCTTGTGAACCTCACAAGCCGGATGGCTTCTTCCAATGTCATATACATTGCCGGTGGCGGGGTCCTTCCCGATCACGATTTCTCAGTGAGCTAGACATGTCGGAAATTTGAGTGAGGCTGAGGCAGAAGAAGCTGTACGCCATGGCTGCCGTTCTTGTGATCTGGCAAGGCGGCCGAAATCGAACCACTTTACGCTCCATTGCGAGGAACGAAAAGGAAGGGTTTAGGCTTCGGAAAAGGGTATTTGGCTCAAGGTTTTCGGGCTTGTGCAATGTGCGATTACCGATTAAAGTTTACTTAAGCGCGTTTTCTCGAGTCCTAATTGGTTGGAAAAGAGCGTGTCTTCTTTTTCGCAACTAATCCTAGAGCTCTAATCAGTGGATCTCGTCACTACGCTTATAAGCCCTCGTTTCCATTGTAGATCATCTTTCTCGGGACGGACTATCCGGCGAGGTACGATAAGGCAAGCGAGTTCCACCGACAAAGGAAAAAGTGAACTTAAGGCTAGGCGATCACGCAAACTTTCGACGTGTGCGGCGTACGGGCCACGGTCGAGGTCAAGCGTCCTTAAGTTAAGGCGGGAGTCGTGCCAAAATTTGGGCATGACCTCTCGACTCGCTTGTGCGAGAGACCTTTAGCTTTTAGCGTTGGCCAAGTTGTGGGTGGCACGGTACATACGGCGAGGTTTGGTGACACGGCGTCACATTGAACCTTCGGGTATATTTTTCGGCGAGCTCCGCGTCAAAGTCAATTTGAAAAGCTCAAGACTTCGGGTCGGGAACGACCTTTGGTCCTAAAACTCTCGAGCTTGACTCGGAGCGGGGCCAAGCGTGAAAAACATACACTTAGGCTTTATGACACGAGCTAAGCCAAAAACCAACGGGGTCTTGGACAAAGTGTGACACAAAGGAGTGCGTAGCTTACACGGGCTAGGATGGGATGTTTGGGGCGACCCCGTGCGCCCCGAAAGGTGTACTGGCGAGACCAATCGGAGTGCAAGCGATAAGGCCATCCCGGGTTAGGGGTTGTAGTGTGCGGTGTACCCAAGGCGGCAAGTGCACGTGAAGTGCGGTGTTAGAGGCGGCAAGTGCGCGTAGTGTGCGGTCACTAACATTCTTTTACGAGTAAAACAGAGATTTTTTTTTCAGAATGCGTCTTAAAGAATTTATGATGCAATGTTCAAAAGACAGCATGAAAATCAAACATGAATGGGAATGCACAAAAATGGTAAGATTTTGAAAAGTTGACAATGTAATGCCTTTTGAAAAAAACCGTTCGAGGTTTAAAGTAACACACACACGAACGAGGAAGGGTAAACGAAAGTTTGACCCACGGAAGGCTTTTTAGAAAACAACGGTAGTTTTGAAAAAAGTATCTTTGTCCCCAGTAGTCGCCAGCGAAATTACCCGATCTTTTCGCGCGCGGGGCGGCGGAAAAGGCGGTTGTCTTTCGCGGGGTTGGTGTGCGAGACCTCGCTTCACGGGAAGGAAGCGAGAATGAGGAGTCGCCACGCGGTTTTGTATTTTGAGCCCAAACGTTGAGAAACGGCTTTTGAAAATGGTGTCGTTTTATTGGTAGCAAAAACTTAGGAAAAGGCTTTGAAAACGGGGATCATTTTTATTGGCGGCAAAAAGCGAGTAAAAGCTTTTTAGTACCGAGAGATTGTTAGGTTCGGAGGTCACGTTACGTTTCGGGTAGAGTATTACGAGATCGCGAAATGCCTCGCATGACGAGTCTTTCTACCTTTCTCGAAATCATGTGTGTGTGTGTGTGTCTTTTGAAATGGGGGCTTGAATGACAAGCTTAATCTTGGTTTGAATGACAAACGTTGATTAGGTGACTTTGTTTGAAAAGACGAGCGTTTGAATGACAAACGTCGGTTTTGAGTTTGAAATGAGCGTTTGCGTGGCAAACGTCGACTTTGAAGTTGAAATGAGCGTTTGCGTGGCAAACGTCGATTTTGAAGTTTGAAATGAGCGTTTGCGTGGCAAGCGTCGACTTTGAAGTTGAAATGAGCGTTTGCGTGGCAACGTCGATTTTGAAGTTTGAAATGAGCGTTTGCGTGGCAAACGTCGACTTTGAAGTTGAAATGAGCGTTTGCGTGGCAAACGTCGACTTTGAGCCGTACGAGTCATTGTTAACGATTTTTACGAGAAAATGCGTATTAAATGATTCTAAGTGTCAAATGGCGGCTTTGAGTTTGAAGACGAGCGTTCGGAGGCCGAACGTCATTTCGCGCGTTTTGAAAGAGAGTTCGACGGACGAACTCCGGTTTTGAACCGGGCATTACATTGTTAACGATTTTTACGGGAAAATGCGTATTAAATGATATGCGATCAACGAATCGGGTTGCGACTCGGACTTTTGAAAAGTAAATACTATCACAATCCAAACGGATCGGACTTGTAAATGACGGTATTTAAAGCGGTGTCAACGGAATCAAACGATCCGGAATTGTAAATGACGATCAACGAGGCCAAACGGCTCGGAAGTGTAAATGACGATCAACGAGGCCAAGCGGCTCGGAATTGTAAATGACGATCAACGAGGCCAAACGGCCCGGAATTGTAAATGACGATCAACGAGGCCCAAGCGGCTCGGAATTGTAAATGACGTGAAAGTAAACGCGAGCAGGGGTCGGAACGCCGTTTTAACCGTGATTACTTCTCTTACGGAAAGAGAAGAGGATCGAGGGCTAAAACGTATCGGACCCGTTAGACGGAAGCGTCTACATTTTGACAATGACGTTCGAAACTTGGTTATAGCGGCGGCGCGTAAGCAGAGGCAGGCGGAAGATTCGAGAGAGGGAGTTATACCTATGGCTAGGGTCGACTCCTTTGGCTCGGGAGGTGTGCACGGGACACAGAAAGTTATTCGAAAGGTTGTTTCGAAGTTGTAGGGTGCGTATTTGATCGAAATACGAAGGTTTCACGCGAATCGAGACAAAACGGGAGCTCGGGAGGGTGGAAACCCGGTTTGGACCGTGGGGTATGTGATTTTTGGTATCAAAATCCTCTCCTTGCCTTTGACAACAACTTCTATTTATAGGGTGAAAATTGCGGTAGGAGTCCGTGGGACTTGGGTGAATTTCGGGGTTTTGGGAATTTTGGAAATGCGGGGACTTCTTTGGCAATTTCGGGAAAATTGCACGGTGAGTCCGGCCGGACTTGGCTTGCAAACCAGGGGTATTTTGGTCTTTTGGCCTTGATTTGTGATTGACGAGTGACTAGAGGGAGGTGGCATGCAGGACACGTGTCCTGTGACTCACCAGATGTGTGGGAGTTCGTTCCCCGGTCCCGGTTTTGTCCGTTTTTAAAATAACGGTCAGGAAATGTCAAACGCCCGGAAAGTGCCGGAAAATGCATTTTCGGGAAAGCCATACTTTTACGTGAGATGTCACGTGTTAAGTACGGTTCGACGTCGGGATGCACGGGGCGGTCAGGGCGTCTCGTTGGCACAGCAACGGGGAGTTTAACGAGTTCCGGTTAACCTGGAGCGGGCCAGTTAACGGATTTCGGTTAACTTTCTGACGGATTTGGACGATCCGGATTTGGGTACTTACAGCTGATGGTGGGACTTCACTGTGATGTGATGTATCTGGGGGAGAGGGTGACCCATCAGCATGGTCCGGGGTCTCTTCTGATGGTGCCGATGGACCCTCCTCTACACATGCAGCATCCTCTGTCGATGCCGATGGAGGAGTTGGAGCGGTATAGACAGGATGTGTTCTATACCGAGCTTGTCATAGAGGGCATCGACTATGACACTTTCTTGAGGATGAGGCTGAGGAGCCCGCAGGTGCAGCACAGGGAGGGTGAGGGCCCTAAATATCCCCGAGATCTCCAGCTTCCATGCGCTAGGCTGGCGTACGAGGGGCAGGACGGTTCGCGTAGGTGGTTGGTGATCCCTATTCCGGAGGAGCCGAGGCCTCAGTACAGGGTGAAACCCAACGCTTCGGTGAGTGCTTTTGATTTTCTGCATTTGATAATAGCATTCTGCAAATGTTGCATCTGTACTTTCTGCTTGTCTTCTGACGACTTTCCTGGTTTGCAGGTGTCTGGCCGTATGTACAATTAGGCCATGAGACAGTTGGACGGGTGGGCCAACTATACTAGGAGGCTCGTGGAGTTCCTGAGGTGTAGTTCCCGGAGGAGTGTGTCTGTTCGTGAGCCGAGGCCGTCTAGGCCGAGAGGTTCATCTGCCTCCACGACTGGTGGAGAGGACTTTACGCAGGGATTTGGCCAGTTCTTGGGCGAAACGGCGGGGTTCGGAGCTCGTCCTTCTTCGCACTCGGGGAACGAGCAGGGAGAGTCCTCGGGGTCGCAGGCGCAGAGGCGGCCTTTCGCATATTCCCGCCTGGAGGAATTCAGAGATTATCTGTTCTCGACGGATCCGAGCGCTGCGTGAGCTTGATTTATCGAGTGCTCGGATGACGAGCGGGACTACTGAAGTAGTTCACTTTTATTGCTTTTTAGACAAAATGTATGTATTGTCCGAGCGATTTGGCGTGTATTTGAAAAAGGCGCCCTTGAGGCGGAACACGTATTTTGCACATCTATTTATTGATT
>JAFEMH010006104.1:0-135512 GCA_022495995.1 Adenophora triphylla var. japonica | reverse complement strand
TTCTGAGTACCCAGTCTCCAACTGAAAACTCCTCTTATTTACTCTTTTCCATATGCTTCTTCGCTTTTGTTACTAGTTCACCATTTTTCATATGCCCGCATTCTCTTCTTCGAGACTGTCCAGGTCACATCTTCTGTTTTGCCTCACGAGATCTGCTCGAAGTATGTGACTCTGTAATGAGGGTACATACTGGTGGCATCAACTGAATGCATTGGCTCTGACCCATACGTGAGCGAGATGGGAGCTTCTCCTGTTGAACTTCTGACTGTGGTAATAATCTATTAACGCGATCCGGAGCTCGTCCCAACCAACGTCCGTCGTCCCTTCCAAATTTTTCTTTAAGGCATGTAGGACTAGCTTGTTCGCAGCCTCAAACTTGACCATTCTCCCTGAGGGGACTGCAATCGCCATTTGCACGGTGTTGCACCTTCCATTCTCACACATTCAAGACACTTCAAGTTTGCGGAGAATTACAGCCATTATCTCGAACATGGCTCTGGGAACCCAAACTAATAATAGATGTGGTCGTGGACAAAATCCCGACAGAAAGGTATCCTCGGATATTTTGGCCAAGCCCTTTGCTTCCGTCCACTTGGTAACATAATCCACTCTGGCCACCACTAAAGATACTCTGATGCTTCCTCTAATGCTTGGAAACGGGTCCACAAGATCTATCCCCCACGTATCAAACCACACCATGGTACTACCAAAGTCTCGCTCTGCTGATGGTAGTCTAGGGATGTCCGCAAATCTCCGGGGTAATTTATCATGATTTTCTTAACATACTCCTGCGCATCCCTTCTCATCATGTCCAAAAGAATCCTTGGAATTTGATCTTGACTAAAGAGGGGGCGAGACCCCTGGATGCCCGCCACAAACTCCTTCCCCATGAACCCTCATAGAAGTAAGTTGGTGACCATGTGAGTCTTAACACATCTTAGTAAAGGCTTGGTGAGCGATCGCTTGGTAAGCACCCCAGATCGAGGGCTGAGTATTTCGCGGACACCGTTTCCGATGGCTCTAGCCTTTCTTGGATCCTCGGGGAGGTTTGCTTCTCGATGTAATCCTTCATTTCATCCACCTAAATTCTTGAGTCCACTTGCCAGTCCTCAATATTGTTTATCTCGTATTCGGTCTATAGCAGGTCTCTCAGTGAATCTCAATACGGCAATTTGTCTCCAATTCACCAATTTCTTGCTCGGTTATTCTTGAGTAGAGGAGGTCTGGCCTTCCACATTGTCCTCTCTGCATGACTTGGCCTTTAAACTCAATAGTAAGTGAAATTTTTTGAATGTGAGGGTTTTTGCTGAGTGTTTACTTTGCAAGATCGAAAGGTACCCAATCTTTGGGTTTGATAGTATCATACTCCCCCTAATTTGATTAACTATGAAATGCCGAGAGTCACTATTGATCTCAATATTCCGAACTCCCACGAGTCTTCTTGCCCATTCCATGCCCATTATGATCGCTTTCATATTCGAACTCGATTGTTTGATGCCTCGAACTTGAACCTCGAAGCGCCCTCGTGAATTTCTCCCGCGAGGGTGCGGTGAGATACTGCCCGCTTCCATCGATTAACTTGCTCGCGGAGCCGTCCACATGATAAAGTCCACGCCTCTTACGGGCGCTCCCTTGGTTGAACAATTTACGTTGCTCGGGCTTTTTGGGTCATCTTCTGATTCTGGCTTCGCTTTCTTTTTCCGAGGTATTTGTCCAGTTTAATGACTGAATGATGATTCTACAATAAAATCAAGAGTTAAGGCCTCTTGCTTTGATTGTCTTTCTCGGG
The DNA here is from genome assembly GCA_022495995.1 of Adenophora triphylla var. japonica. NCBI lineage: Eukaryota > Viridiplantae > Streptophyta > Magnoliopsida > Asterales > Campanulaceae > Adenophora > Adenophora triphylla. The sequence goes on along the minus strand of JAFEMH010006104.1, from coordinate 133,723 downwards.
AGTAGGTGATGCGGAACTGCGGTGAGCTCTATAGACCAAGCTGAGCATTCTCCCCGAGGGACTCGGGTTTCATGTAAAACCTTTACAGCGGGGCCTCGCATAGTTGAACAGCGAGTTATAGGATGTGCGTAAAAGTAGGCTCTTAATTTTCGAGCCGGATACGAAGTTGGCAAGGCGTAAGCTAACTTTTCTGATATTAAGATAACGCCCTTCTACGAGGCGGACGAGTGCCTTACTTACATAATAAACCGGTTTTTGGGAGTTATTCTCCTCCCTGATACAAGAACATTTGCTCTTGCTACTCCTGATCAAGATACTTGACTAAATACGAGAAAAAGCTCTTCTCAGGCACCTGCCGCCGAGTAGAGGTGGGTGCCTGAGGAATATGTCTTGACTTCTGTGTTGAAATGCACGACTAAGCTCGGTGGCTCCACTGTAAATTAAATCGGCTCTTCTTTCCCCCACTTTGAGAAGTTTTGAAGAAGGGGAGGCATCTCTCACTGGCCGTGGCAGATGAAGCGGCTTTTCAAGTGCGGTGATGCGACCGTTGAGTTTTGGGAAGATCCTTCGCGCGAGGCAGGAGGTTTCATGTCCTAGCAGGGCCCGGATTTTCTCCGGATTAAGCCTCTATCCCTCTTTAGTTGACTACATGAATCCGAGGAACTTGCCCGCCTTGACCCCGAAAGCGCACTTAAGGGGGTTTGGCTCATCTTTGTTATGAGCGCAAGTTTTTGAAGGTTTCCTCCACATCTCCCGATGCCTTTGGGAGTTTTCCTTAGTTTTATGACATGATGTATCAATCGATGTAGGCCTCTGATTTACTGCCTAGTTGGTTTTTAAAGACCCAGATTGACCGTGCGCCATAGATATGTGGCTCTGCATTTTTAGCCCTAAAGGGCATCATAGTGGGGAGCAAAGATGGTCTTGCACATGGCCAATGAAGGCTACAGAGCGGACATCTTCGGGAGCCATCTCGGATCTAGGTGGTAGCCTGGAGTAGGCACTCGATGAAGCTTAGAACTCGTGTCCGGGCCATAGAATCCACCACCTGCAATACATGCGAGAGGAAGAGGAAGCAATCTTTGGGGCATGCCTTGTTGAGATCGGTGAAATCAACGCACATCCCTCCATTTGCCTATCTGGATTTCTTAACCATGACCACATTGGCCAGCCCCGCTTGGGGTAGGGAGATCTCTTTTATTATCCACATTTAGCAACTCTTTCCACTTCCTCTTCCTTGATGGCAATCTCTTTTCTCCGGGAGAAGATATCTCGGATTTACGGTGAATGTTTTTTTGAAGGAGGGGTCATCGTTGATTTTATGGAGGATCACGTCCTCGCCGATGCCCTTGCATATCTTCCACCCTCCAAGGTTGAATGACATCGCAATTTGCTCTGAAGGAACTCAATAAAGTATCCTTCTTTCCTCGTGTGAATTTCCCGGCCCAACCTTAATCAGCTTGCTCGGGAAGTGGCCGGATTGATTACCACCTCCTCGAGCTCGTCGTTAGGTTGAAGGTCGGCGATTTCACGCCATTGCAGAAATCAATGACAATAGTTGGGGGGTTGACCCTGAGCTTCGGTCGGTGCTTTGCCGAATTGAATGATACGATTTCACGGTCAATTTCCCCATCTACATTCCTCGAATCAATATATCCTCCTCAAGCGTAAGGCGGCTAACTCCGCTTTGATTTTCTCGCTTCATTTTGAGCTCCACCTTTGTGTGAATGGAAAAGAAAGCATGCCAATCTGGAGTACGGGTAGGCGGCGGTAGTGCAAGGAGCTTTCCCCTTCTTTGGACTTGTCCTCGCCTTTCCCTCCTGATTATTTTGTAGGTCCTCGCCCGTCTATCTCGCTTGGGCGTGGATGTCCGGCCTTTACGATTTCTTTCCTTCTTTTCCTCCAAAGTGCCTCGGAGGAATCTTCGAGGCCCAGTTCTTGATGGTAGCAACCCCGCCCGGGTGCACACTAAATCTTCGCCCTTTGGTGGGGAACGGACGCAACTATTCCAATTCGGCTCGAGCATAGCTACTGTGAGAATGGCATTGTATTGGGAAGTGAACAGATCGACCACCATAAGAAAGTTAAGATATTCTGTGATTTTACGCAGATGGGTTTTTCTCCAATAGCTACCAGCCAACTGACACAATCGTCCGCTTTACCCTTACAAGGCGTGGTTTGTGAAGCCTTCGAGCATACCCGCAAGATATGGAGTGAGATGTGCTTCCGCCATTCTCGATTCCTAGATCAAAGTATGTGGTCGTAGAGTATGTCGCGGGCGCTCCAAAAGATCTGACCAAACACACGGCTTTATGTTTGCCCTTGGCCGATTCTCATTCACGAGGGTGAGTGGGCTGTGTGGAATGAAGAGAAGGGTGGAGGCAAGTTCACTCCTTTTTGAACCCAGATTTCCGCTTCTTCCTCACGGGGCCAGGGCGGGATGGAGAAAACCTTCTCTAATGTCCGAATTTGGAGTAGACAAGTTTGCCGCTTACTAGCTGGGAGGTTCCTCCCCAATGAAGTTAATGTGCATAGTCCCCAAAATCGTCATCATTATTATCTCTTTCATTCCCAGTCTGTGTCCCGCGTGTGTCGTGCGCATTTAACTGATCATTGTTATTGGGGGCGTATTGTTTCCCTTAACCCACTTGGTTAGCTCCCGTTATTAATTTTCCGTTTGGATTACTCGCTTCACTGGAAACAATCCTCGGTTCCGTGCCCGTGGTCGTTGTGGAAAACTCACGAGAATTTAAGTCTACTCCTCTCATTTGGCTTTCGAAGCATGGGGGAGGAGGAGGAAAGTCGAGGCTCTCATGATCACCACCCTTGGGTCGGTGAGCTGCAGTATGCTTGTTTCGGCCACGGCTTTTTGAGCCTTTACGATCCCCGGCCTCTGTTTTGCCACGATTATTGGTATGAGCGGGCTCGGGGTGGTCTCTGGACTTGGCTTATCCTTTCTTTCGCAGGAAGGTCGTGGAGCGGCACACTAGGCTCTTCGGCGGAGGCAATGGCCGAGGCCCTTTCATACATTTCCTCTCGATTTAGGTTTCTTTGGAGGCAAAATTCATTTGAGGAAGGAGTTGCGAGGCCGCCCCTCAAAACATGAGTCGATATCACTCTCGTCCAGGTCCACAATCTCCTCGCTCACCTTTGAACCGGGATATATAATCTTTTGTAGGCTCATTCGGTGCACCTTGACACTGGACAAGATCTGTCTTTGGTCTAGCGGCACACACACTCCAGCCAAGGCATTGAGGAAGAGGACTACGGGCGACTGAATATTTGGATACAGGGGCTTGAGGGCTAGCATCCAAGATAGGGCCTTGCCGGTGAAGGTCGCGACCAGGCTTGCACATCACCGACTCATCCGCGGAGAATAAAGCCATCTCGGCCCTCGGAAATCTTCCCATATGACTCTTCGCATTTTTGGATCCGTCTATAGGTGTCCATCCGGGGGTTTGCCCTTTTCTCCGGATCGGTGCCCGCGCAATTTTATCGAAGGCGTCCATAGTGCGGCAGCACACTTCCGGGCGCCTCTCGATGGGTTTCCCACATCTTCTCGCATTTAAGAATTCCACAAACTTCGGGGTTCGATCATCAACCTTTTGCTTTTTAGCTGGTGGAGCCACGGCCTCTCCTTGGCGGAGCCAAGTCGGCTTTGGACTTCGCACGGCGATTTGTTTGTGCCTCTTCCCCCTTTCCTCGCTATCATCTACATGCACCACGCTCCGTCGGCCGCCTGTCCGCGCCAAGTTTGGGTCAACCCGGTTTGCCCCGCGGCTTGACTAGCAAGCGAGTGAGCGGGAGCTCGTTGGGAGAACCTTTGTGACCCTTGAGGAGGCTGTAGCCCTCCATTGGCCTCTATTTCAAATATTTCCATCTCCGCGTCGTTGATGGCCTTGGCCTCCGCGACCGGTTTGGATTTGGAGGCTAGGATTTCCTTCCTTCTCAGGATTTGTTACGGGGAAAGTGGGGGTGGTCAGATTGGTGTTTTTATGCGAGCTTGGGGGAGTTTTGCCAGGCCAGTGTTTAGTAGGGCTTGGGCTTTCTCAAAGCACGGGCTTCCTCGGTTATCCGGTGGAGAACTCGTTGGTAAATGGGATTTTGAGGCGAGAATGGGCCCCGTTCTGCAGTGAGAGGAAGGCAGAGTTGGTTTGCCTTTCCCTATTGTTATTGGAGGGTCTCGGCTTGGTTTTCCTCCTCTATGGTTAAATGACCGACATTTTTAGAATTTGAGACATGTCACGTAAAGGTGAAAATAACCGAAAAGAAGTGTCTTTTGACAAATCGGTTGTTTAGACTACAAGGTGTGTACGAAAACAAAAGTTTTAAATGGGAAAAACTTAGTGACGTAAAATAGAAGAGCCTTTCGGCACTGAATTTGTTTAGGACACGTGAGGTGCCTAAAACAAAAGATTTTTAACGAGAAACGAAAGAAAGCTCGGCTTCCGGCAATGGAACCACCGATGACGCCACGGCTTTTCGGGGTCGGGAGCCGGTTCAAGGATATCTGGCTAGGATATATTTGGTGGTTTTGTGTACCTAGATCACAACACAAACAAGCACCGTTAAGGTCAAAGTTGGATGTTACTCCAACTCGGGCCCTCGGGTGTGAAGAGTGAGAATCTTGAGTAATAAGGCTTTGAATACCTTCTGGAGTGTGTGTGTGGTTAGGTTTAGAGAGTAAAAGAGCTTACTTAATCAGATATGGAACTTACCTTGCCCGAGGGGTAAAGGCCTTCTATTTATGTGCAATGCCGTGGTGCTTGTTGAGGTAAGCAATGAGATCACCCTAGGGGGCATTTTGGTATTTGACCACCTACACGTGTCCGTGACTAATTGGGTCCTGTCAGGAGGGAACATTGGCTATCCGGGGGACATGGTGAAAGGGACATGAGCCGTGTAGGCTTATTGCATTAAATGGAATAAGTAGGGCGCCGGACCGAGCCGCATCAATCGCGTGATGGGGGAGCTCGGCAAGTGGCTGTCGCAGCCGCAAGCTAACTTGCTCGGTAAGGCTTGACATTAACCGGGAAGCGTATGTGCCCGTGGTCAACGTTGTGCCCGCGGTCAAAGATATATGAAGCCGAGCACGGTTGATGCGGGCAGGACTCTGCGGGCACCTGATCCAAATGGCGGGGGTCCCGATGGTCCTCGAAGAGGATGATGCGAGGAGGACACGGTCTTGACCACAAGGCCTATTTGTCCGCGGTGTCTTCCCTCCCGCGAAGGTCTAGGAACCGCCACGCCACTCGGTTCCTGCCAGGACCAGCGCGGGCCCGGTCCAGTAGATCCGGGCTCATCAAATTCATCACTTATGGACAACCTTTTGCTTAATGCAGACAAGGTGTTTGTGTTTTTGCCTGAACCAAGTTTATGCATACAACTGTTTCTATGATTTAATAAGTATTCAATTTGGTATGAATGTCAGGTAACTTCCGTTCGTTCTGCTTGCAAACCAGAGCCTGCTTATTCTATATGTTTGCTAAATCACTTTTCAATCACATATGGGATGCTCCAAGCTTTTGGCCAAGAATAGATGTATTCTCCAACACATTTGAGCTGTTAGACATATCATTTTCACATGAGAAAATGGGTGTACTGTGGTGAGTTCTCTTTTTAGCTATCACATCTTGAACCATATGTGTTTTGATTTGCCAGGAATGTTATTTTTTTCCATAATCAACTAATATCTAAATGGTTTGGTGTGAGGTCTGGTGCTTCTATGCGTGGGAAATATGGAAATTTGCTTGAGTGAGAACAATGGTGGTCAATCGAATCCCAAGGAGCATGTGTTTCGCTGCATCTTGACGCTTCATTCACTTCTTGATAGTTCCCCTGCGGATTTTCCTGGTTAACTTAGAAAAGAAATCAAAACAGGTTTTTATATCTTTTCTCATGGCAGGTAAACATGGATAAGTAGCCCTTTGTCTTTTTTACTTGTCAGAGTATATTGTAATTGATTTACTTTTGGAAATTGTTAATCATACTGTAATGTATAATTTCTCCGTGTATTTTCTAGGAATGAGGGTAAAATTTACCTCAAATTGATTGAGAGCATCAATGCTTATTTCCTAAAGGATGGTTCGAATTTCGGTTGTGTCAATCATTAATTATACATGATGCTCTGTGCAGCAATTCCTTTTTCGTTTTTGGACAACTACCCATGATCAATGTGTAAAAGATGTTTAGTCATGCAATAATTTTACAGGTTTGACTTCTCTTTGGTTTTTAATTATTTTCTAGTTATTTTGCAGGACGGGTTGTTTTGTATTCAAGGTTACAACCAAACTTTTTAAGGGGTGCAGATGACGGGATTGCTATAATAGAGCAGCTTCTTGATGTAATATGCAACTTGGTACGTTCTGTTCTTAGCATGCTTCGTCTTTAATTGTTTGAAATGGTATATACTCTATGGAAGGCTCGTGTGAATGTTTTCAGGAGTGACAAGTGACATAAACAGGGATGATAAGTGTGGAACGCCCAATGTGGATTGGCAGAGCTTGGAGCCCTTGACAGATGGGTAAGAGTTGTTTAATCATGAGATAATTTTACAGGTTTGACTTCTTTTTGTACTAAATTATTTCTTGAAATTGACCTTTATTAGGTGTCGGTAATTGGTTATAGATTCTAAGGTAATGGCCTGATAGTTAGTATAATTTGTACTTTGTGGGTTGAAATTGGTGTTTTAGTTGGTGGGTCGAATTGGGGTTTGGGTTCATTAGCTGGTGAAGGCATGAACAAAAAGATAAGTAAGAAGTTAGAGAAACCTGTTTTGTTTGTCCAACTAATTTCATTGTTTCTTTTAATATATGCTCTTTAGGTTACAAAAATGAGCTCTTTCTTTCAAAGTCTTCATTAGTCGTTCGCTTCCTCCAAAGAACGCATACAAAACAAGCAATCATCGGCTGTTTCTCGTCCCTCTAGCTCATATTCGTGGTTTCTGATTTTTCAAGGTAAATTGAATTATTTGATTCCTGCAAACCCCTTCAATCTTTATCTATTTCATATATGAATCATGTTTCGTAAGTAGATATTTGTGTAGGAATGAATCAACTGTTATTGGTTGGTTGTATGTATATATGAATCTTCTGATGTGGGTGCAAATTTTCTTTGGATTGTAGCTCAGAGTCGAGGTTATCTTGTAATTGTTAAGCTGGTTTTGGGGTGTTTTTAGTTGGTGGGTCGATTTGGGTTTGTTAGGTCTGATTGCATCAGTTGGTGGGAATCATTTGGAATGAAAAAAGAAGTAGTGGGCAAATCTAATTTTGATTTATTTGATAAAGAAAAGGAAAGAGTTGCTTTAGCTGAACCAAGAATGTATTTTCTTGAAATTGACCTTGGTTTTATGTTATACTCCCTCCGTCCCGGACCTACGCGCCTGGGCTCGACTTTTCACGTAAATTAGAGAGTATTATATCGAAAGTCGTTATGAGTTTTAAATAAAATGGAGAGAGAATGAGTGGAGAGAATAGTAAATTATAAATGGTGTTATGAGTATTAAAATAACGTATATATAGAATGAGTATGGGAATAAGAAAGCATTCCTTTCCATTTTGGTGAAATGCGCACGTAGGTTTGACGCCCAAATGGAAAAGCCGCACGCAGTGCATGACGAGGGAGTATATATATGTAAATTGGAATTATTATATTTTAGAATTCCATTACAGGTGTTGTTAATCTTATGGTTATCCGGTATATTTAAATTACCTTTATTAGGTGTCGGTGATTGGTTATAGATTCTAAGGTAATGGCCTGATATTTAGTATAATTTGTACTTTGTGGGTTGAAATTGGTGTTTTAGTTGGTGGGTCGAATTGGGGTTTGGGTTCATTAGCTGGTGGTGAAGGCATGAACAGAAAGATATGTAAGAAGTTAGAGAAACTTGTTTTGATTTTTTTGCTGAAAAATTTGAAAGAAAGAGCTCATTTTTGTAACCTAAAGAACATATATTAAAAGAAACAATGAAATTAGTTGGACAAACATGTTAATGTCACAACATTTCTCTTGAAACTGAAATATTATCTATGGCTGAGTAAAATGACTAAATGAGTAATGGTTGCATTAATTAAGTATACATGGGATTGGTTTTGTGCATATCCATTTTCTTTGATTGTCAATGGGTGTAAATTCCAATTGAAATGGGTAATCATATTTATTTGTATTTGGTTTTCATTTTACGGGCTTGATTTATAACATTGACTTGTTGATGGATTAATTAGTTGCTTCTAAGTATTTGCTTTTTAGGGCTTTATTTATAACATAGACATATAAATTTTTGTTTTCAGATTTTATGAAAGTAGGAGGGGATTAAATTGTTTAATACCTGGGTAGAAGGTGAAAGATCTGTTAGTTTCCGTAAATATGTTGGACTCAACACATCAATGCTCAAGCCTAATGAGATACCACGCGGTAAGAATCAACAACTCGTGTCTCATTTATCTATGATTTGAAATGTTCTGCTCATGTTATAATGAAATGTTCTGCTCATGTTATAAATGTTTACAGTTAGCCAAATTGGAGTATGTATCATCAAGTAGTACTCCTTATGTCCCATATTTATTCCTCTTTCTTGTCCTCTTAAAATAATTCTTTTTTGTGCCTCATTTTCTGTTCAATCAATTCATTTGTATGACTAGTTCGATAAAATCTCAACAAGAGCAGTTAAAATCTCAAGGTGACAAGATTAAACAATTAGAAGAGATGGTAGTTAAAATGGTGAATGCTTCTTCAACTAACGGTCAGTATGTTAACCTTTTTATTTATGAGTTCTCTTTGGTTGTTTCATATGCTCTATTTTAATTAGAGATTATTTTGGAGTTCACTGTATATCTTTTATTATTTAAAATTTATTGTTTGGATTTGTGGAAAAAACATATGAAGAACTATATACTCAATTTTTTCTCTTTTTGTGTATCATATAGGTGCAGGTGAATCTTAGTGGATACGTTGAACGAAGTCTACGCAGCAAAATATTGTAAGTTTTATATGTTATATAGCGTGAATGCTATTGCTCATTGTGATCACGTCCATGAAATTTTAATAACTTATTATCTATTTTTTAATATTGCAGCTTATCATTACTATTCTGTACAGTCATTTGGCTAGAGCTACTACGTAATTACTTATGGAAAGAAAATTTATATAGTTGGACATTGAAATAGTGAAGATTTGAGATAGTGAAGATATGTTTTTGTCGCTTCAACTGAGATATTAGAGACATGTATTTTTTTGTCTTCGTTATTTGGGGATGTACCGACAATTTTAATGATATTAATTATATTTTGATAATGTGTAGTATTTTGATAAATATAATATTTTCACATATATATTGTTTTTTCTTGGACCAGCAATTAGATTAAAATCACATTTTGCAATACAATATTTCGTAGTAAAAAAGAGGGCTATGCTATGAAAATGTTTCATAGCAAGACAGTAACATTCGGCGACGAAAATATTTTGTAGTAGAAGAATGTATTTATAGCTATAAAATGTTTCATAGCAAGACAGTAACATTCGGCGACGAAAATATTTTGTAGTAGAAGAATGTATTTATAGCTATGAAAATGTTTCATAGCAAGACAGTAACATTCGGCGACGAAAATATTTTGTAGTACAAGACCGGATAATTTGGGATGAATTAATTCGTCGCTAAAAGAATTCATTTGGCTACGAAAAATACCCTTTAGCGACGATTTTATATTTTGTCGCAGAAACTATTTGGCGACAAAATTTATTTTTCGTAGCTAAAAAATATACCTACGACTACGAATATTATTTCGTCGCCAATACCCTTTAGCGACGTCGCATAGGCGACGAAATTGCGACGAAAACAGGTTCGTCGCCAATAATCTTTAGCTACGAAATCTTAACATTTTGCTACAAATTTTTTTGTCGCAAAATCTCAATTTTTTTGTAGTGGTTCATCAATGCTCCTCCTGCAGCGGCATCAATGGTCTCTCTTGTTTTGAATATGAGACCGTTGTAGAAGGTGTGAACAATCAACCACTTTTCAAGCCCGTGATGGGGGCACATTCTGAGAAGTTCCTTGAACCGCTCCCATGCGTCATACAAAGTCTCACTATCTGTTTGACAGAAGTTAGTGATCTTTGTTCGTATCTGGGCAGTCTTGCTTGGTGGGAAAAATCGACCAAGGAATGCTTCTTGAATTTGGTTCCATGTTGTTAATGAATTCTGGGGAACCGAATTCAACCATTGTTTCGCCTTATCCTTAAGAGAGAAAGGAAAAAGGCGCATCCGGATTGCTTCCACCGTAACACCTTGAATACGTGTGGTATCACAGTATTCAAGGAATGTTTGGATGTGTAGATGGGGGTCTTCGAAGGCAGTGCCGCTGTATTGGTTATTCATAACCATATGCAATAACTGCGGCTTTATCTCGAAGTTTGCCGCTCCGGCATTCGGCACAACAATAGGGGATCTAGTTCCCGGGGTACTTGGGTTAACAAAGTCCCGTAGGGTCCTAGCGGGTGTTCTTTGTTCTCCGATCCATATGTTTCTTCAAAGTTTCTCTAAATCTTCTTAATCTCTCGTGAAAGCTTCTTTCGGGTTCCGGATCAAAGTTGTCAACGTATGTCCGAGACCGTTTCATAAACTATAAGAAAAACACTTGAAGAGAAATTAAACGCAACAATTTATAGGAAGAGAAAGCAAAATAGTAAAAATAAAACAAAAACTAAAAATTATGTAGTAAAGACAAAAATAAAAAGTAAACTGTTGTCCCCGGCAACGGCGCCAAAAACTTGTTCGGTCGAAATCTAACGGTTTATTTAATTCCGCAAGCGCACGGGCAATTGTAATATAGCGGGTGCAAGTACGGGTCGATCCCACAGAGACAGGGTTTACTAGGAAATATTTTTGTCTTTAGAAAGTAATAAAAAAGATTGGGGGGAGATAAAATTTGTTTTTAGAAAAATAGAGAGAATCATAAACAGAAAGTACTTTGATTAAATTCTTATAAAACGAAGCATTCTCGGGATTGGAAATCATACACATAATCTTATTCATCAAATCATCATTGTCTTAGAGATAAAAGGTTTTCATAAAAAGCAAGGATGGTATGTTAAGCCTACGCTACTTCGGGCTAAGACAGTAGCGTTTGTATTCTTCACTAATTATGTCCTAACTGTTTGAGATTTCCGTTTACGTTATTCCCGCCCTGTCACAAACGGGCGTTACGGCTTATCTCTAGCTGACCATAATTAGTAAGAATCCATTAAGGACGAGAGTCAACATACTTTCCATTAAAGGAACATCCCTAGGCCATTGAACTACTCTCGTGATCAATGAAACCTAGTTTCTTTATATGGTTCCGTCAATCGAGATTCTCCGCTAGGTACTTCTCTCAATCGATCGAATCATACAAATTGGACATCTCCAAAATGTAAGACATTTAGAGAATAATATAAAGAAATTGTTTAGATGAAGGAAGAAGACAAGACTAAACATTTTAAGATGATGAATAAGTATGCTTTTGAGTTTCCAACCCCAAGAATAAGGGGAATTACTCACGAGCCATTTATAAAGTATAAGCAATAATAAATGATTGAGTAAGAAATACTTATGAATGTAGAAGGCAAGTGCTGAGAATAATGCTTCACTTTTATTTCCTCCAAAGTAACTCCAAGAACAAAAACAATGACTTTGATCTTCAAATTCCTTTGGAAAATTGTTGTCACAAGTGTTTGTACTTTCTATCTATCTAATATCAGTGATTTCTCTCTAATAATTCGTGTCTAAGACTGATCACTAGGGTCCTATTTATAAAAGGGAGGAGACTCTTCAATCGGGTGCCATCAAAAGGTGCCTTTACGTCTGCAGCCGCTTTTGCAGCCGTGTCAAGGAAGTTGCACGGCCGTGTGACCCTTGGCGCCAGATTTGAATTTGAGTCTTGACACTTCGCACGGCCGCTCCTGTCCAAGCTGCACTGCCGCTCCATATAATGACACGGCCGCTCCCTCTTCAAGACACGGCCACTCTATATTTTAGGGCCACAAATGGCCTGAAAAAGGCCAAGTGCACGGCCGCTCCATCTTGGCTGCACGGCCGCTCCTTCTGAAATTTAGCTTTGTGTGCTTGATTTGGTTGGTGCTCTTCCATGTCTTTTGCCTTGAAGTGTCCAAGTATCCTTTTGATAAAAATGAACCTAAAACCTGTCTTTAAATGCAAGAAATATACCAAAAGCGTAAAATCTAGAAAATATGGAAAAGGAACTAAAAAGTATATGAAATGAAATGAGAAATGATGTTTTATGCAATAAAAAGTATATAAAACTAAGGATAAATGACTATATAATAGTCACTTATCAATTGCCCCCGGGTTTCTGTTCGATATATCATTCAAAAATTAATTATAGACTTCTTTATATCCACGCATTGGGCTGATTGGATGGACATTATCACAAGGGCAATGAAGTTTCGAGTTCGTCAAGGGCATCAAATTCCTTTTGCGGATGGAGTTCAGATTTTTCAAGGTATCGTGGTGTTCATGTCGAGGACATTGACTCGTGGACGAGTCTTTTCTAAGAAGGGGAGGATGATGCAGGTTGGCAACAGAGGCAAAACAGAACTGTGGACACTGGGCTTGAGGCGGGCGCCTCACCCTGAGCCAGGCGGGCGCCTCGGCGACAGACGGGGTCTTCAGCATGCGGCTACAAAGCTTTGCCTCTGTTGCCAACCTGCATCACATTTCCACTTCACTCTTTTGAATTCTCCGTTTAATAAAGTGCATGTGTAATAAAGTGCCAGTACATGTGTAACAAAGTGACAGTGTAAAAAAGTGTCAGTACCAGTTTAACAAAGTGCCAGTGCACGTGTAACAAAGTGCTAGTGTAAAAAGTGTCAGTGCCAGTTTAACAAAGTGTCAGTTTACTAACACTGGCACTTTGTTAAACTGGCACTGACGCTTTTTACACTGACACTTTTATATACATGCACTAGCACTCTTCACTCTTCACACTGGCACTCTTTTACACTAACACTGGCACTTTGTTACACATGCACTGGCACTTTGTTACACATGCACTGGCACTGAGTTTCTGGACAAATGGAGCGATCGCGCCCATTCTTGGATGCTTGTCACTCTTCACACTGGCACTCTTTTACACTAACACAGGCACTTTGTTGCACATGCACTGGCACTTTGTTACACATGCACTGGCATTGAGTTTCTGGACAAAGAAAGCTTTTAACTGGCACTTTTTAAAATGTGCACTGCTAAATTTTTACCATAACCCTGGCAATTATTTAGACAACTATCAAATGCAAATAAATCTCCTTCAGCAATCAACCCTAAAAAAATCGAAAACGCATCTACTATATATAATAGCAAAAGTTTTTCAAACTCCCAGAAAATTCCAAGTGGCACAATATAATTGGCTAATCTTTTCATCATCCACCAATCACAATCATTCATTTGAAATTCAATAAGTAACTTTTAAAATAATATAAAAATATAAGAATATATTAAAATATAAATATAATCAAAGTTAATTTAACATGAGTAAAAATAGGCAAGTTTGTAAGTAAAAATGAAATTTAATAAAATTTTGATTTATATTCACGATTTATTTATTGTGCATATTTTATCTTTTCATTTTATTTAATTAATTCTAAAATTTTGAAAATTAATATATACAAAATTAACAATCTACTATATATAATAGCAAAAGTTTTTCAAGCTCCCAAAAAACTTCAAGTGACACAATATCATTGGTCAATCTTTCCATCATCCACCAATCACAATCATCAATTTGAAATTCAATTAGTAACTTTTAAAATAATATAAAAATATAAGAATATATTAAAATATAAATATAATCAAAGTTAATTTAACATGAGTAAAAATAGGCAAGTTTGAATGTAAAAACGAAATTTAATAAAATTTTAATTTATATTCACGGTTTATTTATTGTGCATAATTTATCTTTTCATTTTCTTTATTTAATTCTAAAATTTTGAAATTATTATATACAAAATTAGCAATCTACTATATACAATAGCAAAAGCTTTTCAAGCTCCGAGAAAACTTAAAGTAGCACAATATCATTGGTCAATCTTTCCATCATCCACCAATCACAATCATCGATTTGAAATTCAATTATTAACTTTTAAGATAATGTAAAAATATAAGAAAATATTAAAATATAAATATAATCAAAGTTAATTTAACACGAGTAAAAATAGGCAGGTTTGTAATTAAAAATGAAATTTAATAAAATTTTGATTTATATTCACGATTTATTTATTCTCCATATTTTATCTTTGCATTTTATTTATTTTATTCTAAAATTTTGAAAATTAATATATACAAAATTAACAATCTACTATATACAATAGCAAAAGTTTTTCAAGCTCCCAGAAAACTCCAAGTGACACAATATCATTGATCAATCTTTCCATCATCCACCAATCACAATAATCCATTTGAAATTCAACTAGTAACTTTTAAAATAATATAAAAATATAAGAATATATTAAAATATAAATATAATCAAATTTAATTTAACATGAGTAAAAACAGGCAAGTTTGTATATAAAAATGAAATTTCATAAAATTTTGATTTATATTCACGATTTATTTATTGTGCATATTTTATCTTTTCATTTTATTTATTTAATTCTAAAATTTTGAAAATTAATATATACAAAATTAACAATTTACTATATATAATAACAAAAAAAATTCAAGCTCCTAGAAAACTCCAAGTGACACAATATCATTGGCCAATCTTTCCATCATCCACCAATCACAATCACAATCATCAATTTGAAATTCAATTAGTAACTTTTAAAATAATATAAAAATATAAGAAAATATTAAAATATAAATATAATCAAAGTTAATTTAACATGAGTAAAAATAGGCAGGTTTGTAAGTAAAAATGAAATTTAATAAAATTTTGATTCATATTCACGATTTATTTATTTTCCATATTTTATATTTTCATTTTCTTTATTTAATTCTAAAATTTTGAAAATTATTATATACAAAATTAATAATCTACTATACTCGCAAAAAAATTCAAGCTTCCAGAAAACTCAAAGTGGTACAATATCATTGGCCAATCTCTCCATAATCCACCAATCACAATCATCTATTTGAAATTCAATTAGTAACTTTTAAAATAATATAAAAATATTATAATATATTAAAATATAAATATAATCAAAGTTAATTTAACATGAGTAAAAATAGGCAAGTTTGTAAATAAAAATGAAATTTAATAAAATTTTGATTTATTTTCACGCTTTATTTATTGTGGAAATTTAATCTTTTCATTTTCTTTATTTAATTCTAAAATTTTGAAAATTAATATATATAAAAATTAACAATCTACTATATATAATAGCAAAAGTTTTTCAAGATCTAGAAAACTCCAAGTGGCACAATATCATTGGCTAATCTTTTCATCATCCACCAATCAGAATCATCCATTTGAAATTCAATTAGTAACTTTTAAAATAAAATAAAAATATAAGAATACATTAAAATATAAATATAATCAAAGTTAATTTAACATGAGTAAAAGTAGACAAGTTTGTAAGTAAAAATGAAATTTAATAAAATTTTGATTTATATTCACGATTTATTTATTGTGCATATTTTATCATTTCATTTTCTTTATTTAATTCTAAAATTTTGAAAACTATTATTTACAAAATTAACAGTCTACTATATATAATAGCAAAAGTTTTTCAAGATCTTAAAAAACTCCAAGTGGCACAATATCATTGGCTAATCTTTCCATCATCCATTTGAAATTTAATTAGTAACTTTTAAAATAATATAAAAATATAAAAATATATTAAAATATAAATATAATCAAAGTTAATTTAACATGAGTAAAAATAGGCAAGTTCGTAAGTAAAAATGAAATTTAATAAAATTTTGATTTATATTCACGATTTATTTATTGTGCATATTTTATCATTTCATTTTCTTTATTTAATTCTAAAATTTTGAAAATTATTATATACAAAATTAACGATCTACTATATATAATAGCAAAAGTTTTTCAAGCTCCCATAAAACTTCAAGTGGCACAATATCATTGGTCAATTTTTCCATCATTCACCAATCACAATCATCCATTTGAAATTCAATTAGTAACTTCTAAAATAATATAAAAACATAAGAATATATTAAAATATAAATATAATCAAAGTTAATTTAACATGAGTAAAAATAGGCAAGTTTGTAAGTAAAAATGAAATTTAATAAACTTTTGATTTATATTCACGATTTATTTATTCTGCATATTTTATCTTTTCATTTTATTTAATTAATTCTAAAATTTTTAAAATTAATATATACAAAATTAACAATCTATTCCCTCCGTCCAAGCTCAATTGAGCCATGGGATAATTTCACGGTTCTTAAGAAAAATGAATAAAGTGGGTAGAAATTAGAGGAGAGATAATGTAAAAGTTAAATGTGTGGTAGGGAATAGAAAAGAGAATATAAAAGTTAAAAATATTTAATAGGAGAGAGAATGAGTGGGAGGAATAGTAAGTTAATGATTGATTTTTTTGTAAATATGTTAAAATTACAAGGGTATAATAAATGATTTTTTTGTAAATATATAAACATTATGAGGGTATAAATATCCGAAATACTGTTCACTTCTTTCCATTTATGGAATGACTCAATTGAGGTGGACGTACCAAAAAGAAAAGTGCATCAATTGAGGTGGGATGGAGGTAGTACTATATATAATAGCAAAAGTTTTTCAAGCTCCTAAAAAATTCCAAGTGGCACAATATCATTGTCAATCTTTCCATCATCCACCAATCACAATCATCCATTTGATATTCAATTAGTAATTTTTAAAGCAATTTAAAAAATAAGAATATATTAAAATATAAATATAATCAAAGTTAATTTAATATGAGTAAAAATAGGCAAGTTTGTAAGTAAAAATGAAATTTAATAAAATTTTGATTTATATTAACGATTTATTTATTGTGCATATTTTATCTTTTCATTTTCTTTATTTAATTCTAAAATTTTGAAAATTAATATATACAAAATTAACAATCTACTATATATAATAGCAAAAGTTTTTCAAGCTCCTAGAAAACTTCCAGTGGCACAATATCATTGGCTAATCTTTCCATCATCCACCAATCACAATCACCCATTTGAAATTCAGTTAGTAGCTTTTAAAATAATATAAAAATATAAGAATATATTAAAATATAAATATAATCAATGTTAATTTAACATGAGTAAAAGTAGGCAAGTTTGTAAGTAAAAATAAAATTTAATAAAATTTTGATTTATATTCACGATTTATTTATTGTGCATATTTTATCTATTTATTTTCTTTATTTAATTCTAAAATTTTGAAAATTAATATATACAAAATTAACAATCTACTATATAAAATAGCAAAAGTTTTTCAAACTCCTAGAAAATTCTAAGTGGCACAATATCATTGGCCAATCTTTCCATCATCCACCAATCACAATCACCCATTTGAAATTCAATTAGTAACTTTTAAAATAATATAAAAATATAAGAATATATTAAAATATAAATATAATCAAAGTTAATTTAACATGAGTAAAAATAGGCAAGTTTGTAAGTAAAAATGAAATTTAGTAAAATTTTGATTTATATTCACGATTTATTTACTGTGCATATTTTATCTTTTCATTTTCTTTATTTAATTCTAAAATTTTGAAAATTAATATATACAAAATTAACAATCTACTATATATAATAGCAAAAAAATTTCAAGCTCCTAGAAAACTCCAAGTGGCACAATATCATTGGCCAATCTTTACATCATCCACCAATCACAATCATCCATTTGATGCTAAAGATTGGATGTATCGTCATGTTGTTACGAAATATAGATCAAGCTTCAGAATTGTGTAATGGTACAAGATTGATGGTTACAAATCTAGGTACGCAAATCAATTTTGTTAGTATATACATTTATACAATTAATTATTTGACATAAAACATACTGTTATTTTAATATATATATATATATATATATATATATATATATATATATATATATATATATAGGTAAGCACGTTGTCGAGGCGGTAATATTGTCCGGAAAGAATGTTGGTAAGAAGGTGTTGATAC
This sequence comes from Adenophora triphylla var. japonica, assembly GCA_022495995.1. Taxonomy (NCBI): domain Eukaryota; kingdom Viridiplantae; phylum Streptophyta; class Magnoliopsida; order Asterales; family Campanulaceae; genus Adenophora; species Adenophora triphylla. Next base: position 115,600 of record JAFEMH010006104.1, on the reverse strand, counting down.
CGAGGATGATTATGTCACCTTCTGATACAACAAATTCCCGGTTAGGTTTCAACGGAGACAATTTTCACTGACCGTTTCTTTTGCAATGACGATAAATAAAAGTCAGTCAGGGTCAGTCACTCGCTCATGTTGGTCTTTTTCTTTCAAGACCAGTATTTAGTCATGGACAATTATATGTTGATTTTTCTAGAGTAACTACAAGGAAATAACTTAAAGTGCTTATATGTAATAGTCATGATATCCTCAAATGACACGACTACAAATGTTATGTATAAAGAAGTTTTTGACAAGTTGTAATATATTACATAAAATTATCTCATTAATTTTTTGAATTGTATTTACATTTAACTTTTATCTTAGTGTTTTATGATCCCCGTCGAAAACCGACAGATTACTCACTAGTTAATACACAGAAACGAAATTAAACAACACGGCCAATACATTCCTCATCAAACAAAGAGAACAAACTACCGGATGTAACACGCAAAGTTGCGCCGGATTGACGATCAGATTGAACGGCTGAATTTATAAATTTTGCAACCAAATTTTGAAAATTGTAACCGAAAATAGATCTTCAAAACGAAATTGATAAACCCTAAATCGATTGGAGAAAGAGATGTTGTTTAATTTCGTTTCTATATATTAATGCAATTATCCTCAACGGCGAAGGAAACCTTTACATGTCGACATCTTCTAAAAATACGTTTTTTTTCTAAGCTTAAAAAAAATGCATTTTTTTGTGAGATTTTGACTATATATTTTATTAATTTTCATGCAAAATTTATTCACAAAATCTAAGGAGAAACGCGTTTCTCCATAAGTTATGGAGAAACGGGTCCCGACATGTCGCGCGACAATGAGCTAGATAGCCAGAAACCTATGAAAGTGATATCCAGAAACCTTCAAATGAATATCCGAGAAACCTTCAAAATGTTTCGGATATACATTGAAGGTTTCGGATATGTCGAAACCTTCAATAGCAATTTACGAATATGCCCTAACACATTTACGGATATGCACCTAACGGTTTTACGGATATGCACCTAACAGCTTCTGGATATACATTTCACATCCTTACGGCTATCAAATACAAAAGCTTACGGATATCAACTGCAAAGCTTCGGCTATCAAATGCAAAGCTACGGATATCCGTAAGCTTTTGTCTTGGCCTTGGGTTTTTTACGGATATACATTTCACATCCTTCCTGGCTATCAAATACAAACACGGATATCAACTGCAAAGCTTCTGGCTATCAAATGCAAAGCTTCTGGATATCCAGAAGCTTTTGGTCTTGGCCTTGAATTTTTTTTTTCTGGTTATCAAATGTAAAGCTTCTGGCTATGAAAAACACGTTTCTCCATAGTTATGGAGAAACGCGTTTCTCAGCAGACGCACTCAAATTTATTTGTAAAATGTTATATGAGACTTAGGAAGTAGTGAATAGTGAGGCAACTGTAGGTTGGTCCACGGGATAGTGAGATCCATATACAGGAGAGTACAATCTGAATAACTTTAGGTGAAGCTAGTAACTGCTAGTCTACATGAAACCCAAAATAACTGAAGGTGGTGGTGACCCATAACAAATTAATTAGCCAATAGAATGGTCCAAAACAGTTTACAGAACCCACTTGGTATTGTTAGGCGTAAATGGTTGATTTAATTTAATCCGAACAAATTTATGAGTCTTGAAAGTTTCTTATAGCTAGGAAGCTTTAAACAATTTAACAGATGATGGATGTGAATACATATATATCTCACAACTATCACATATTCACAAATAATGCAGCGAAATAAAATAATAACACACGAGTTATATACGCTCACTGGCCTTGAGACTAGCAAACTAGGCTTACGTCCAAAATCTTTTCGCTATTAAAACTTTTGTTGTTTACAAAAACACGAATAAGTGAAAACTAAAAAACGAAAATACTAAACAAGTTCTAATCACCTTCTACGATAAGAACAGACTCCCTCTCCCAAGTGGACTCTATTCCAATCAGAAGTAAAACAAAGAACTTGATTAAAATCTAGGTGAAAGTTCGGATGTATGTCACGACCTTCACTCACAACCTAAAATAACAATATGAAAACGTGAAGAACAGAAGTATTTTTTTCTCTGAAAAGCCGTGTCTTCTCTTGTGCTGATCTCTTGTATTTATATGCACCATTGAGAAGATCTTCACGAATCCAATGCTTTCCTTATGTGAGTTTTCAATTCCTACAAGGAAACATAAAGCATACTGACAAGGAAAAAGATTGTTGGTAGGTTAGTCTTAATTTAAAGACTGCGTACATAAATAAAAGATATTTACTGTCACTACAAGGAAAATCGATTTTAGCTACGGCAAATTTCGTAGCTAAAATGAAGATTCCGTAGCTAAATCGTGTTTAGCTACGGATTTGTTCCGTAGCTATTCCGTGGATGCAGGTTCGTCACTAAATTGGGCGTCGCTGTTTTGTAGTTGTTTTAGAGACGGATATGTCCGTCTCTAATTTAGAGACAGATATGGCCGTCTCTAAATTAGAGACAGATATGTTCGTCTCTAAATTAGAGATAGATATGTCCGTCTCTAAATTAGCTACAGATATGACCGTATACGAATTAGCGACATATTTTCCGTCTCTATTTAAATTCTCGTTTTATTTTCGAACCATTTTAGCGACGGATATTTTCGTCACTAAATTGACATTTTTTTTTAAAAAAAATTATACTAATATATTATATATATATATATATATATACATATATATATATATATATACATATATATATATATATATATATATATATATATATACATATATATATATATATATATAATATTAGTATATATTTTTAAATATATATTAAATCAGTCCCTTAATTTTTCTTATTCTCAAATCAATCCCTTAATTTTTTTTATTTTCAAATCAGTCCCTTAATTTTATTAATCCTAAATCAGTCCTTGACAATTCAAAGTTACACTTTGCCCCCCTCAACTTCTTTTCTACTCAAATCCGTCCTCAATATTAACCACCAGCGACCACCGCCATCCACCGTCGACCATTCACCACCATCACACAACCACATCAAACCACCTACATTCACAACGTTGAGTTACTTGAAGGAAGAATATGGGCCGTTTGATTTAATGAGTATCTGATCAGTCACCGAAAAATGCAAATGCAAAAGCTTATTAAGAGACAACCCAATTGAACTTCAAAAAAGAAAAAGAAAAAGAATCACAACAGAATTGCAGTACGATACCTCTTTTTTTCCAGGTGAAATCAAGTTTTCTGTTATGCTGTACTCCACAATTCTTGATTCACTAAAGATCTGAAATATAATTAAGTGAGAATATGTCTGAAAGTATAAGGAGCAAAGAGAACTCTTATTAAAATTGCTACTGCTGCTTAAACAATACAAAAATTACTATATAGAGTGCATCCCAAAACAGAGGTCTAGTATTGAGTTTAATGTAATCTTAATCATTTATCTGGATAAGTATACATTTATTAGTTTTAGAGAATAAAACAATAACATGAAAATTTCATTTTAGTATCATATAAGCATTTAATGTTTTCTAATAGAACATCATGTACAACTGTAAAGTCGAGACAACCTTGGATAGTGAATAGAACGCTGACTTTATCTGCTGAACCCAGTAAATCAGAAAACAATATTCTTTAAAGAGAATCTGCAAATCATCCAACTACCTACTAACTAGCCAAGGATGTAACAAGTTAGAGCAGAAAGATTTGCCAAACAAAAGAAAACTACATCAAAAGAAAAATTTGAAAGCGACATTTTGACAAACAGTTGGTGGGTAATTGAAAAATCATGAAAACCAAACAAGAGAAAACTATGGATGACAGTAATTTCAATAGGGAAACGAAAATTGCCAAAACCTTAACGTTGAGTTACTTGAAGGAAGAAATTTGTCCGAATTGTATCAAGAAATTAGAGCTATTCAACAGGAGAGAGTACGACAGATAGAGAGAGAGAGAGAGAGAGAGAGAGAGAGAGAGAGAGAGAGAGAGTGTGACACTAACCCAGTGAACAAGGTGTGGTTGTTGTCTTATATAAAAGTCTGTCTCTGAATGACGTCGGGACTGCGACCGACGGGTCGGAGGGGGAGAGCGACGGTCGAAGGGGGAGAGAGAGATATAAGTATGTTGAAAGTTTGTATAAAAGGTCTGTCTGAATAAAGAAAAGGCTTTGATTTTTTTTTTTGTCTTTGATTTTTTCAAGACAGAAAGAGCGGGAAATTTTAGTGCCAAATTTAAGGTGAAATTTCAAAAGTTTTGGCAAAATTTCAAAAGTTTTGGCAAAATTTACTCCCTCCGCAAGTGTTAGATACTTCCTCCGCCCGAAATGTCTCAAAATGGCCCATGCACGAAAATTAAGAAAAGTGATGTAGGAAAGAGAAAAAATGTATAGTGAAATAAATGTTGTGAGTATGAAAAGTGATGTAGGAAAGAGAAGTGGGGTAGGGAATAGTTAATTATTCAATTATATAATTGAATATATTAATAATTATTATTATATAATTAATAATAATATTAATAATAACTAGTAATAATACATAACATCAAAAATAATAATGTTATTAATTAATAATAATATTCATTAATTTAATTATTTTAAATTTATTAATAATAATTTAATAATTTAAACTTCTAAAAAATATTAATATACCTAAGTAATAATTGATAATAATAAATTATAAAAAAATACTTATTAACAATAACAATAATTTAATCTTTAAAGAAAATAGTAATTAGTAATAATACTTAATAATAAGACTAATAATGATGTTATTGTTAATTATTCAATTATATAATTGAATATATTAATAATTATTATTATATAATTAATAATAATATTAATAATAACTAGTAATAATATATAATATCAAAAATAATAATGTTATTAATTAATAATACTACTCATTAATTTAATTATTTTAAATTTATTAATAATAATTTAATAATTTAAACTTCTAAGAAAAATTAATATACCTAAGTTGTATACCTATACCTTATACCATATACCCTAAACCCTAAGTCATGTACCTATACCTTATTTCTTATATCCTAAACTCTATACTCTAAACCCTAACTCGTATATCTATACATTATATACCTTATACCCTAAACCCTATACCCTAAACCTTAACCCCTAAATCCCTAAACCCTAAGGTTTAGGGTTTAGGGCTCAGAGTTAGGGGTATAGGATTTAGGGTATAGAGTATAGGGTTTAGGGTTTAGGGTTTAGGGTATAAGGTTTAGGGTTTAGGAGTTAGAATGTAGGGTTTAGGGCTTATTGTTTAGGGTTTAGGGTTTAAGGTTTAGGGTTTAGGGTATAGTTTACGGTTTAGGGTTTAGGGTATACCCTATACCCTAAATTCTATACCCTATACCCTATATCCTAACCCTTATACATTATACCCTATACCCTAACCCCTAAATCCTATACCCTATACCCTAAATCCTATACCTTATACCCTAAACCCTACACCCTATACCCTAAACTCTAAACCCTAACCCCTAAATCCTAAACCCTATACCTAAATCCTATACCCTATACCATAAACCCTAAACCCTAAACTCTATACCCTATACCCTATACCCTAACCCTTATACATTATACCCTATAACCTAAATTCTAAACCCTATACCCTAAACCCTAAACCCTAAATCCTATACCCTATACCCTAAACCCTATACCCTTATACATTATACCCTATACCCTAAACCTATGCCCTAAACCCTATACCCTATAGGATATAGGGTATAGGATTTAGGGTATAGGATTTAGGACTTAGGGGTTAGGGTATAGGGTATAATGTATAAGGGTTAGGGTATATGATATAGGGTTTAGGATATTTTTATTTTTATTTTTATTATTTTTATTTTTTTTATTATTTTTTATTTTTTTAACCAGGACGGAACCTGGGAAAGATTTTATTAAGCACCACAACAACTACACGAGGGGGACAACCATTCACATAAGTGAACTGGAGCCTAAACCTCAACTCTTTACTACTACTACAGAATATAAGAAACATAAACCTATCTATACATTTCTTACAAATACTCACATTTTTATCTCTAAACCCTCCTATACATATTCCTCTATCCCAGCCACAACATGAACAACCGCAGCCAAAACACACCACAAAACACCAATTGCAGCCAAATCAAACCGCAATATGCCAACTGCAGCCAACTCAAACGCTATCAAACCAATTCTACCCAAAACAGCAAACCATCTGACCACCATCAAAACAGCAATCAAACTAAACGCATCTATAACCACAACCAAGCTGACCTAGTCCAAAACCGCAACCAACTTTACAGAAATTAAACAAATGAAAGTATATAGAAGAAAAGTCAAAAGAGGGACGGACTACCCTATATTTATTTTTTATTTTTTTTTAAATTTTTTATTGACTAGAAAACAATATTTTAGCCTTTGTTAATTAGTGATTTTTTTTAGAAAATGTTTTATAAAAAAAGATAGAAAAAAACTAAACAAATGAAAGTATATAGAAGAAAAGTCAAAAGAGGGACGGACTACCCTATATGTATTTTTTATTTTTTTTAAATTTTTTATTGACTAGAAAACAATATTTTAGCCTTTGTTAATTAGTGGTTTTTTTTAGAAAAAGTTATAGAAAAAAAGATAGAAAAAAACTAAACAAATGAAAGTATATAGAAATAAGTCAAAAGAGGGACGGACTACCCTATATGTATTTTTTATTTTTTTTAAAATTTTTATTGACTAGAAAACAATATTTTAGCCTTTGTTAATTAGTGGTTTTTTTAAGAAAAAGTTATATAAAAAAAGATAGAAAAAAACTAAACAAATGAAAGTATATAGAAGAAAAGTCAAAAGAGGGACGGACTACCCTATATTTATTTTTTATTTTCTTAAAAAAAATTTTATTGACTAGAAAACAATATTTTAGCCTTTGTTAATTAGTGGTTTTTTTTTATAAAAAGTTATATAAAAAAAAGATAAAAAAAAACTAAACAAATGAAAGTATATAGAAGAAAAGTCAAAAGAGGGACGGACTACCCTATATTTATTATTTATTTTTTTAAAAATTTTTTATTGACTAGAAAACAATATTTTAGCCTTTGTTAATTAGTGTTTTTTTTAAAAAAGTTATATAAAAAAAGATAGAAAAAAACTAAAAAAATGAAAGTATATAGAAGAAATGTTAAAAGAGGGACTGACTACCCTATATGTATTTTTTTTAATTTTTTATTGACTAGAAAACAATATTTTAGCATTTGTTAATTAGTGGTTTTTTTTTAGAAAAAGTTATATAAAAAAAGATAGAAAAAAACTAAACAAATGAAAGTATATAGAAAAAAAGTCAAAAGTGGGACGGACTATCCTATATGTATTTTTTATTTTTTTTTAAATTTTTTATTCACTAAAAATAATATTTTAGACTTTGTTAATTAGTGGTTTTTTTTAGAAAAAGTTATATAAAAAAAGATAGAAAAAAAATAAACAAATGAAAGTATATAGAAGAAAAGTCAAAAGAGGGACGGACTACCCTATATTTAATTTTTATTTTTTTTAAAATTTTTTTATTGACTAGAAAATAATATTTTAGCATTTGTTAATTAGTGTTTTTTTTTAGAAAAAGTTATATAAAAAAACATAGAAAAAAACTAAACAAATGAAAGTATATAGAAGAAAAGTCAAAAGAGGGACGGACTACCCTATATTTATTTATTTTTTTTAAAAAAAATTATTGACTAGAAAATAATATTTTAGCCTTTGTTAATTAGTGGTTTTTTTAGAAAAAGTTATATAAAAAAAGATAGAAAAAAACTAAACAAATGAAAGTATATAGAAGAAAAATCAAATTTAGAGACAGATACTAAATCTGTCTCTAAATTTTAGAAACAGATGTTGAATCTGTCACTAAATTAGAGACGGATTCAAAAATCTATCTCTAAATTAGAGACGGGTTAAAATCTGTCTCTAAAGTTTAGAGACGAATTCTGAATCTGTCTCTAATTTAGAGACGGATTCTGAATCTGTCTCTATTTTAGAGACAGATACAAAACCCGTCTCTAAAATTTGGAGACGAAATCTGAATCCGTCTCTAAATTAGAGACGGAATCAGATTCCGTCTCTAATTTAGAGACGGATTCGGATTTCGTCTCTAAATTAGAGACGAAATCAGATTTGTCTCTAAATTAGAGACAGATTCAGATTCTGTCTCTAAATTAGAGACGAAATCTGATTCCGTCTCTAATTTAGAGACATAATCCGAATCCGTCTCTAATTTTTGGTTCTGTCTCTAATCTGTCGCCAAATTAGCTACAGACTCCGTCCGTCTCTAATATTCCGTCTCTAAATCCGGTTTTCCTTGTAGTGTGTATTAACAAAGTCCTTTTCAAAGTAGGACACAATAAATATTTCATGAAAGTCTCAAAATCAACTTACCAATTTTGATGCAATTCGAAAATAAGGAGACAACTTTTGTTTCCAAAAACTCACGCTTTCAATCTCCTCCTATTTTGGACTTTCTGATCAAAACCAAAGATTTATGATTTGATCACTAAGATCAACATTTTCAAATTCGAAATCTCCCCCTGAATGGATGTGTGTGCAGATGTGTCAACACATCCACACACAACTGCATAAACCAAATTAGAACAAAAACTTGCAGTTTAAAATATAACAAAAGCAACCATTCAACAACCTGTTTTAAATTTTACAGACCATTGTTTAATCTAACGGAATATTAAAGAGCAGAAATAAAACATTGTTTTTGAACCACCATAGATTAAAACAAAAATAACTCCCACTAAATTCAAAGACCCAAGCTCCTCCAAGATGGGAGGTCAGGAGCAGTAGCATCAGCACTAGTTCCTTCTCCCCCTTTTTGAACAGAAAGAGTTGCATGCCACCTTAGAAGTCTGTCCTTGAGAGCTTTGAGGTTGTTGGCATGGGATTTGGAGGTGAAATTTCCATTGAGGAATCAGACGAGGATGATGAAGCAGGAGGTACCTCGACAAAGAATTTAGGGTTTGCAGGTTGAGAGGGAGCTGGTTGATCAGCTATGACAACTGAAATAGGCTCAATGTCGAGCACATCTTCCTCGCAGATTTCTTTATAAGACGCCATTGATTCTGCAAAAACGGGTTAGGTTGAACAGGAGAAACGAAATTGATTACAATGTGTGTGTGTGTGTGAAATTATGGAAGAGGGAACAAGAATTTAACAAGGGTTTATGGGGGATGGAACGGATATGAGTGCTATTAAATACACACAACTCCCCCTTTTCAAATTAATTAGGAAATCCTTCTCCAAACAGGTTTCTCTTGTGCCGATCCCTTGTATTTATATGCACCATTGAGAAGATCTTCACGAATCCAATGCTTTCCTTATGTGAGTTTTTCAATTCCTACAAGGAAACATAAAGCACACTCACAAGGAAAAAGATTGTTAGTAGGTTAGTCCTAATTTAAAGACTATGTACATAAATAAAAGATATTTACTATATTAACAAAGTCCTTTTCGAAGTAGGACATAATAAATCTTTCATAAAAGTCTCAAAATCAACTTACCAATTTTGATGCAATTCGAAAATAAAAAAATCTTTTGTTTCCAAAAACTCACACTTTTAATTTCAAGTCTAACCATTAGTTATCGGTGATAAATTACAAAACGAAACTAAATCATCAAAATTTTCAAATTGAGCTGAACCAAATCGCCATTATTCGGTTTGGTTCATTCTAAAACAATGATTTCATTTTGATGTTCAAACCATGGTTCAAACTGTAGTCCAAATCGTTTTTCATACTAGAGTTCAAATTGCGATTCAAATCAAAGTTCAAAACACGATACAGTCAGCGGTACAAACAACAAAGCAAACCAAAGTCCATTATCATGTTAACCATTTTCTGACTTATGAATACTCCCTCCGTGTCGGGTCAATGGACATCAAAAAATTGGGCACAATAATTAAGAAAATGGAAATGAATCTTAACTATTCCTTTCACTCATTCTCTCTCCTACATTATTTTAATACTCACAACACCATTATAATTTACTATTCTCTCCACTCATTCTCTCTCCTATTTTACTATTACACTCACAACATTCTTTCCATTTTGGGCAATCTCCAATCACGTGAGACGATCCAAAAAGAAAATAAGTCTCTATATTGATCCGACACGAAGGGAGCATATAATACTAAACAAGAATGATAACAAGCACACTTTTAGGAAAACTGATGAATTATAACTCTTATATTCCATAATAAATGTGACATTTTTTATTTTAATTCGACCCATAATAAATATTATATTTTCAAATAAAAAACTTAACACAGTACAATTTTATTAATGTATATGCTAGTAAAATACTCCCTCCGTCCCGGACCTATGTGCCCAGTTTGACTTTTCACGTAAATTAAGGAGAGAATATTTTGTTGCAACTATGAAGTTGAGAAGTACTTAACACTCGGTATAAATCTACAAAGCCTTTTGATATATCCTACCACCCATCACCAGGTTATGCTCCTAGGAGAAACTTGTCATTTTACTTCTCTCTTAAGTCAGTAGTAGTACCCCTCAAGATGTAAAACAATGGTTTAATTAAAGGCCCTCCCAGCCCAAACAAAAACCCATATAAATCTCCATAATTTACTAAAACTCACATACTCTCAAGTCCCCAATCAAAATTAAACACCCCACTCTCTCACAACTCTCCTCTCTCCTCTCACTCACACCTTACATATCGTGAGATGGAGGGAATATTTGTTGCAACTATGAAGTTGAGAAGTACTTAACACTCGGTATAAATCTACAAAGCCTTTTGATATATCCTACCACCCATCACCAGGTTATGCTCCTAGGAGAAACTTGTCATTTTACTTCTCTCTTAAGTCAGTAGTAGTACCCCTCAAGATGTAAAACAATGGTTTAATTAAAGGCCCTCCCAGCCCAAACAAAAACCCATATAAATCTCCATAATTTTTACTAAAACTCACATACTCTCAAGTCCCCAATCAAAATTAAACACCCCACTCTCTCACATATAAAATCCCTCTCCCATCTCTCCTCTCACTCACACCTTAACCAACACACACACACACACGCTAAAATGCCCTCTCCCCCTCATGGGCGGAGGCATGTAGGGGCAAGGAGAGGCAACTGTCCCTCCTTAACAATTTTTTTTAAAACTATATGTAATACAATTTTCTTTAAAAAATAATTATATGTATTGTGACAATATTTTCTCCGTCTCACTAAAATTACATTTTTATTTTAAACACAGAGATTAAATGTAGGTGTACTTCCTCTGTCTCACTAACAATTTTATTTTTATTTTAAACACAAAGATTTAATGTAATTGGGTTGTGACTATAAAAAGTGAGGTATGAAGGAGAAAATTGATAAAAAGTGTAATTTTTAATGAGACATTTGATAAATAATTTAACTTTTAGTGGGATGAAGGAAGTATATTTTGAAAAAAGAAAGTTTTATATTTATTATTTTCTTTTAATAGATGTGATTTGTAGACATTAAATAAATATACATGTTGAACTTTTTGATATGTGCAATTATGTTATATGTGTGTCGAATTGTATAAGGCACCAATGAATGAATTATTGACACCATTAAAACAAATAAATTACTATGTCTGAAATTGTATTCAGTATGAAAAAATACACCAATTTTTTTTTCCCCATTCATCATTCCTTCACTCCAAAATTTCTTGCCCCCCACCCCTTCACTAAATTTCTGGCTCCGCCACTGCTCCCTCTCTCTCTCATTATTTTTTTTTCTTATTTTTTATAATTATATATAGTTTTTTTTTTCAAATTTTATACCTTAAATTTACGAGCGTACTGATTAATAAGTATGAAACTTTTTTATTATTTTTTAAAGAAAATATAAAATTGTAAAAAACAAAATTACTCTTATACCTAATGGATAAGAGTAATTATAGTCGTATACGTTAGGTGTGTAGGAGCGGACTGACTAATAAAAGAAAGATTTTTTATGATTTTTTTAAAAACATGTGAAAAAATAATTACTCTTATACCTAAGATATAAGAGTAATTTTAATCTCATACCTTAGTTATATGAGCGAATTGGTAGAAGCGTGAATTTATATGAAAGTTTGACAATTTAATGGGTATTTATAGATTTTTGGTTTAACTGAGGGGCACTAGGGTTCATGTAACGACCCCAACCCTAGGCATTTATTTTTAATATTATATTAGATGCTTTAATATTTATATTTATTTTATGTGTTTCTTTATGTCTTTAAATTCTTAATTTAAGATAAATTGGGTGAGAAGTAAGATTAGAATCTTTGGAGAATTTATTGGTTATTAAATAAAGAAGATTGGGGAATAATAAAAATAGAAAATAGATAAATAGTGAGAGGAGGTTAAAATGAGTAGAATAAATATTTAGGGGGAATGATTTAAATATTTGTTGAAAGTCTTTAGAAGAGGGGGGCCAATTCCCTCTTCACTCCAAATCCCCCCAAGTGTTCCCCTCCTCCCCCTTACTTCCTCCATCCGCCCCCCCCCCCTTCTACATCCTCCTCACTCTCCTTCCTCCTCCTTCATTCTTTCATCTTCCTCCTAGTAAATCCTTAGACTCCATGGAAGCTCAACCCAAGCTTTGAAGCCAAGCTCTTCCTCCATCAAATCCAAGTCTAAGGGTAGCTTTGAAGTTGGATTATCTAGAAGAATCCATCAAGTGAGAAAGATCAATCTTCCATATTAAAATCTAAGGTGAGTTATTATGACCTCTTTTCATTTATGTGCTCATGAACTATCCATTGTTGTTCTTGATGTTGTAATGGTTGTTACATGTCTTGGAAGTCTTCTTGGAGTTGAGTAATTAGTTAATGTTATGGAATATTGTTGTTGTTCATAAGAAATGATTAAGAGTGTAAGAAAATGTGTGGAGTTGGATTAAGATGGTAAATCATGAAAAATGGAAGTAAAATGGGTTGGAAATTAAGTGGTAATTGATTTGGGTTTAGGTTATCTTGGGGTTTAAATGAATTAGTATAATGTGTATGAAGTTTAGGAAGTCCTTATAAGTTCACCAACAAGGGAAAATCAGTTTGGGACATTTTTGGTTAGGGTTACTAAAGGATTTTATTACATTACGAATTCTGGGTTCAGTGTGGCACGAGTCGTGCCTGTGGCACGCAGTCGTGCCTTGGATGGGGGCAGTCGTGACTAGGGATAAAGGGAAGTCGTGCCCCTTCTGGGGACGCGTCGGGAAGGTCGAGGGGCACGAGTCGTGCCACTGGGGACGAGTCGTGCCACGGCACAGTTCCAAAGTATCAATTTTAGAGCTGCTCAAACCTAATCAAACTCGAACCAAAATGAAATCTCTTTAACCTAGATTAAAGTAGAATACTTTGGCTACTCAATGACATCTTAAGTGATCAAAATGGAATTGTGGAAGTAGTTTAAATATTGCCCCGAAAATGGTTGATAGGTTTGATTTGTGACTTCACCAAAATAGTTCCAATTTGGGAAATAGAACTTGAACTTTAATAAATGTTATTCGAGGTCGTATAATGACTATGTAAGAGTGGTTTATGATATATAGTAGCCTCACTCCCTATCTTTAGTGAATAGTTGCAATGGTGTAGAAGCCATAGGTTTCACTATTGAGCTAATTGGTAATGGGTATGTATCACTTGTGGCATTGTGTCCAAGTTATGGAATTATTGATATTATGGTTATCTTAATATCCTAAAGTATGGACTATTTGGCAAGTTGTTATGTGGTATCCCATTGTGTGGATTATGTGTTATATGGTGGTGTGACATCCCAATTGTGGATTATGTGGCATGTTGATTATATTGTTATCCCAATATGTGGATATGTTTATTATGTGGTTGTATGGTTATCCCAATTGTGAATTTATTTGTTATCATTCACATTTATTGATGATACTATGCATAGTGTACTACTTAAATGTTGCATTATGATGTTGGTTGAACATGAGTATATTGTACCATGTTGCTATAGTGTTTATCCCCTTTGTGGATTATTTGGTATTGTTATATTATTATCCCGTTTTGTGGATTATCTCAAGTATCTATCATGTGCTTGAGCGTGTTTATGTTCGGGTGGGTATGATGGATGCCAATCAATTATGGATTTGTTCTATAAGTGATTGAAGGTACATCATACTATGACCCTTCCCACTCTGTGGCACGGGGGTGGGGCGTGCTGTTGTATTGACCCAAAAAGCTTTACGAGACGTGTGGCGACCGTTGTAAGGAGGGACGATCTTATTTTTGGGATACTCTAATATAGGGATCCTTTCTTATATGGATGATGCAGGGTATGAGTCCTATAAGAGGTGAAGGTGCTTGAGGCAATTCACCAAAGAGTGGAGTTTTGCTCCCACGTTGTACGACTTATTGTTCAGACGGAAAAGGTAAAATGAGGTAACGTAAGGTGTTTACCGCTTTCATAATGTGTTATGTGCTACCATGCTATGTGTTGCACTGTTTGGCATCTTCTTTGCATATCATAATAGCTCATTGAGATTTATTCTCACCCCTCTCCCTTTCTTGCTTTAGATTCCGAGACAGGTGACCCGAACCGGTGAGGCGGGGATTTCATTGTGGACTTTTTGCTTTTGGGGGCTTGACAAGTTAAGTATAGGAGTGGGTTGTTAGGAGTATTGGTTAAGTATTCCTCTTTTATAATTTGTATGGACAACACTTTTATTAAACAATGTTATTCAGGGTTTTTGTATAATTGATCAGATTTCGGATTGTTAAAGTTGTAGATGGATTTCCTTTTAGTAGAGATATTATTAATTGATTTTACTTAGAAGTTTGAAAAGTGGTTTTCCTTTAAAGGCAAATAAATGTTTTAAAAATCTAGATGGATTGTCTTAGTTTGAGCTCCCTTAGCTCGGGACACGTGTTAGGTCCCGGGTTGGGGTGCTCACAGTTCAACTCGCATCAGTCAAAATAATGGTTTCGGGTCCTAACTAGACATGGGCAAATCGGAACCGAAATCGGGCGGAACCGGAGAATCGAACCGGAACCGGAACCGGCAGAACCGGAACCGGCAGAACCGGAACCGGCGAGAACCGGAACCGGCTAGAACCGGAACCGGCCGGTTTCCGGTTCAATCTCGGTTCTTATTTTTAAAAAACCGTGAACCGCCGGTTTTGGAACCGGAATCGGAACCGGAGAATCGGAACCGGGGAACCAGCGGTTCGGAACCGTGGAACCGGCGATTCTTTGCAGAAAATTCAAAAAATTTCAAAATTTGCCCGTTTTTTTTTCACCTTTTCAGTCAAATTCGACCGTTTTTTTTTTGACTTTTTAGACAATTTTCAGTAATTAAAAATAAATAAAAAAACAAAACAATCCTTACCTTTCACCTATAAATACAAATTCACCTCATTACATTTTATTTTCACAAAATTCTCTTAACTCTCTCTCTCTCTTAACTCTCTCTTAAGTTCTTAACTGAAAAGTCTCAAGGAGTTTCGACTTCTTCGATGGGCGCTGTAGATAAATATTGTAAAATACTAAGAACGAGGTTAAGGTTCCTTATGTCCTCCCTTACTTATAAAAGGGCAAGGTTGGTTGTCCCCCTCATTGTAACATTTTAACAATTATTAATAAAATTTAAGGGTACCGTCCCTTTTTCTTTTATAAAATATGTTAAAATAATTTGTTTATTATTCATCTTCATCCAAATTTTTAAGAATCTTAACAGTTTTGATGGCTTAAAAGAGAAGAAAAGGAAAAGGAAGTGACCAAAGTGCACTGACCAAACTTTGGGGTTGCTGGAAATTGGATATGGGCGGTCGCCCACCTCTCTCTTGGGCGGTCGCCCATGTGTGCAGAGAGTTTGACATTGCTTGAATTTGGATATGGGCGGTCGCCCACCTCTCTTGGGCAGTCGCCCACCTTGACAGTTTTCAAAAAAAAAAAAAAAGCCAAAAAAAGGAACCGAAAAACCGTGGAACTGGAACCGAAACCGGCATCAAGGAACCGGAACCGGGAACCGGATTTAGGCGGTTCCGTCTCGATTCCCCCCTTCCCCGGAACCGGAACCAGCGGTTCGAAACCGGAACCGGAACCGGAAACCGGATGCCCATGCCTAGTCCTAACATCAAGTGTGAGTAGTAAATTAATGGTTCCGGTCTTGATATTAGACTGCATGACAATCAAAATACAATTTGTTGAATCACATTTAGAGAGTATGATCGTTTTTTTCATATTTAAAAGCATAATCGTTTTTTTTTTATATATATATTCTTCTCCACTAATAAGAATCATTAATTTGAGTAACATTTTTTAGAATTATTAAACGTCAAACTATTGTACGGTCAGATGGCAATAGATTGAAAATCCTTAAAATAGAAATAAGATGGATGGGCTAAGTGTTAAGATATGAATCTGAATGATATCGAAGTTGAATCAATCCCATGTTTAGCCCTATCCCCAGCTGTATCAATATTGCCAGTAGTTGCAGTTAGGGATGGCAACGGGACGGGTTCGGGGCGGGTTCTTCATTTCCCAAACCCGCCCCTATAGTCATCTACCCTGTCCCGAACCCGCCCCGCCCCGTTACTTGCATTACCCGAGCCCGCCCCGCCCCGCCCCGATAATTAACCAAAATGCAAGTTTGAAACCAAACAAGAAATAGAAATAGAATCCCAGCAAACTCAAAAACATAGATTCAAAACACACAGATTCAAAAACTCAAAACTATTTTCCAAGTAAATGGATAATTAAATTCTAAATATGCCAAATTGATAACTGAATTGGCAGAACAAATTGAAATTAGACTTAAATATGCAAAATTGACATAACAAATAAGAAAAAATGAGGGAAAATTTTAGATAAATACCGCCATGGAAGTAATTGATACTCTTTGAAGAGAGAAACGCTTGAAAACCTTCCAGCTAAGCTATGCGTCATTCTACTCCGTCTCTCCTCACTCTGTCCGTAGCTCAATGGCGGCGAACACTCCATTGACCCAATGCTCGTGAAGGACTTCGTCGTCAGGACTGTGGTGGCGAGATTTAGGGTTTCTTTGAGAGGTTGAATAAGGGTAAGGGATAGAGAGGCGATGGCGAAGGACGACGCCGCGGTGGTGGTGCGGCGCAAACTGGGAAGTGGGAGGGATTGACGCCTTGCGGAGGTGCGGCGCTGTGGGAAGTGGGAACTGGGAGTGGGAGAGAGAAGAGGAAAAGAATTGGGGGAGAAATGAAGGAACGGGGAGGGAACAGGGAACCTTAACCATGTATGCGTCTTTAATCAGGTAAGGGCATTTTTGTAATTTCCTAGCTAATCGGGGCGGGTTCGGGGCGGGGCGGGGGTAAACCCGAACCCTATAAAAACCCGCCGGGTTTTCAATTTCGAATCCCAAACCCGGCCTATTAGGGTCGGGTCTTTTCGGGTTCGGGTCGAGTTTCGGGTTTTTGCCATCCCTAGTTGCAGCAGGTGATGATAGTAAGTGGTCCCTTTTTCTAGATTTTGATTCATCCCCATAGATTCATTATCAGTAAACAATGGGCCTAAATCAATTCTGTGGACGTTCCTTACATTACCAGTCAGGCCCAGACCATTTATGTCGGATTCGGGGTTGGTGGGGTTCGACCGCACAGTCCGGTGGATCCACAATTTCATTCTTATAATAAATTTAAATCATTCATAAACGTGTACATAATCTTAATGTGGTGTTTATATCTTTACAAAATCTAGGTATGTATGAGGATGTGATAAAATATTGTTTAGAATGAGTAGCTGGTACAAGGAATATAGGAGTATGGCATAGTTATCGAAGACTTTGGCCAAGTATATGGCCTGAGGATAACATAAGAAAATAAGTGAAAAAGCAACTCAAGCATGCCAACTTGTTAACATATACAACTAAAAATATACTTAACTAGTCTTGGAACTATCCTTTGTTGTATATCCCTAGTCCCTACATGTCCACTTGTACTAACTACCTAGGCAGCCACTGATTTAATTTGTTAAATCGTGAGTAAACAATGTATATCTAGATTTCACAGTTCAATATAATATAAAAGGATTGAAAGAAGTATTTCTTCCGTCCTAATATGAATATGCCAAAATTTAGGAAGAAATGTGTTTCTTCATAATTTATGGAGAAATGGATTTTTTTTCATCGTTCTGAAAGTGATATTCAAAATCTTTTTAAGTTGATATCCAAAAAGAATATCACTTTCAAAATTTCTGGATATCCTTTTTTTTAATTTCTTGATATCCTTTCTCTTAATTTCTGAATATACTTTTTAGTGATTTCTGGATATCCTTGGCCTTGACCAAGTATATATATCCAGAAATCACTAAAAAGTATATCCAGAAATTAAGAGAAAGGATATTCAGAAATTTTGTATTGACCATGATCTTGGCCAAATCTATATCCAGAAACCAGTGAAAAGTATATCCAGAAAACAGTGAAAAGTTTATTCAGAAAAAAGTGAAGGCCATGACCAGAAAGTTGGTATGTGTTGATCCCATTCTAACATAACTTCTGAATATCATGATCAAAGGGTTACGGATATCCAGTAACCTTTGAGGCATCGATATCCAGTAAGTTTTTTAATGAATGCAAAAAAAAAAAAAAAAAAAATATAATTTTTTTTTATAATTTTTTTTTGAAAAACACGTTTCTCCATAACTTATGAAGAAATGCATTTCTCCATAACTTATTTTTCGGAGAAACGCGTTTCTCCGGAGACCTACTCTATGAATATTTACTTTTTTTTTCGAAAGAAAAAATATCAAAACAAATGTTCATTTTTTGAAAAGTTTTTAAATCATTCATCATCAAACAATAAGTTATAATTTACACTTACACTAATGATGCAACGTGGTGAGTTCATTAAAAAAATTATTTACTAAAATACTTAAATCTCAACTCTCTTAAATGTCTCATGCCCATGATAATCACTGCAACAAACTATGCATTAATTACCAAAAAAATCATACATTCAGAATAAATTTCACAATATTCATTTTAATTTGTAAACTGTGACATTTGTTCGCATTTTCATTTAAAGAATCATTAGACTAATATTAATGACATAAAAATAAATATTTATGCTTAATGGCAAGAGATTAAAGCAAGCTATTTGGAAAATGATAAAGCCAAGTGCAGGACTCGTGGGCTAGCTAGAATGGGATGTTAAGAGTTTCAAGTACGTAGTTGCCTATGTTCTTAGGCTCATGACTCCATACTTTTATGTAATCACTAAATGAGTAAATGGTGTTAATTTTGAGACGAAATCTTATCACTATCACTATCACTAGTTCTGTATTACATTATATATTGTTAATAATTCAAACATTTATAAGTTATTAGAGTCAATATTATGACAGAGTTTGTTGGAACATAATGATCCATCAAACCATGAACCGACTCACAACTAGATTAAGAATGAGAGAAAAATGAAGACGGAAGCGTGTACCTGAAGAATCCATGATTGTGTTCTTGATCTTATTCTTGAATGAAAGAAGAGAGTAGGGAGATAGTACTTCTAAATGATAGTGCCCACACTTGTTCTTCTTAGATGAATGAAGAATGTTTTGACTGAATTGTAAATGATGTTAAGTGTCTCTAAATGGCTGATGGATAGCCTTTATATAGATAGAGAAGGGGCACTTCATTTAGGGACTACACCCTTTCATAAAGATGATGATGTGAAGTTACCATTATGACCATCATTTAATGGTACTTACACCTAATGAAATTCTACATATTTGATCTATACTTTAACATTATTAAATGATTATAACATATGAAATTTAAATAACACATATTATTAATCCATATTCTAACAGAGTTATGTATAATCATCTAGTCACTAGTAATACAAAATTTGATAAACAAAAACTAGATTTGGTCTCATGTTTAATCAATCTTTGACTTTGAACAAACCGATAGGAACATAAACATTAATTTTGAGGAATAAGTAAACTCCAAATGCATGTAATTTGGAATCATAGATTCACAGTACTAGTAGATCATTGTAGCAGGAACACAAGATTTTTATAAGCTTTCTGGTATTTTGGCTGAAAAAAAAATTGAAGTATTAGATTCGTGGAGAAAATGTGTAATAAGAAACTACCCATCTGCCCTAAATAATACTAACTCCGTGTCAAAATGAATGTTCAAAGAAATTCAAATTTGCTATTGATCACAAAATGAATGTTAAAAAATAAAAATCAAATTTACCATTGATCAAAATATTTTAAACATTCATGTTTGAAAGGCCCTTGATTGATATGCAGATGATCAGACAGCTATGGATTTGACTTAGCTGTCAGATATTAGTTGAATTGTGCAGCGAAATAATTGAAGCTTGAAATAATGATAGGACAAAGAATACAATAAAATAATGCAAGTGTGTGAATGTGTTTGCAGAAATGTAATAACACAGGAAATTTAAAGTGGTTCAGAGTTCACTCCTCTTACATCCACCCCCACTGTCAATCTTGACAAGTGAGATCAATTTTATTATAATCTTTAATCAACAAGAATTACAAATGATTGATAAGGCAAGTTCCTTGAACTTCCTCTTCCTAATTAGTACAGTCAACTAGGAATACACTTAAAGTACAGTCTTAAGTGCTTTTACAACTTGAAGTACAGTCTCAAGATTTTACAAAAACAACTAATACACTCAAGAAACAGTCTTGAGTGTTTACAAATTATTTCTACACCTAAAGTACAGTCTTAGGATTTGAAATTTGTGAATTAACACACTAGGGTTGTTTGTTGTTGAAACAGGGGTTTCAGGCTGAGGGTTTTTGGTTTGGAAAAGTGTTTGAAAGGTAGGGATTGGTGTGTAGGGATTTGTGTGTAAGGATGTGTGTAGGGATGTAAGGGGGAGGTTTATGGACTGTGAAAAAGAGTATTTTTCAAGAGTGTTTTGTGTAGAGGATGAACTCCTCTATTTATACCCTTCAATGTAGCCGTTGGAATATGACTGTTGCAGCTACATTAATGAGCCTTGACTGGTCTTTGCCCCACTTGTCCACTTGCAGTCTTCATGAGCCGGCTTGAGCCGTGGCTTGAGCCGAGAGCTTCCGTAAGGTCTTCATGGTCTTCATTGGTCTTCAATGGTGAACTTGACAGTTGTGAAGATCCAGGTTCTACCTTGGTTGAGATTGTGGTAGCAGAGAATGAGACAGAGTGATGGCTATCAGAGGGAATGAAGTCATAGCTGTCAGATCATACTAAGGCTTAGCTATCAGAGATGTTCTCTAATAAGGACTGAGATGCACTTGATGATCTTGATAGCTAAGAGAGGGAATATGATTCATGTTATTGATTGAATGTAACCAATGTATAAGAGAGAATCATAACTATCAGACTCATAGCTGCCAGATAAACTGAAAGATGAATATAACAGATTTCCTCTTTTGATATAACCCTGTTCTATATATATATTCCTTTATCAAAACCAACTAACTAAGACTTTGGTCAAAGTTAGGTCCTAACAATTTCCCCCTTTTTGGTAAAGGAAGATCTATTTAGAACATGTATTCACAGTTAATGATAAGGGAAATACTAATGAAAGAAATAATTCAGGGATTCATATCATGCACAAGTAATCAGAATGAGATTGAAATACTTGGATTTGATCTCAAGATGAGAGAAGTTCACATATTACAGCCATAAAAACAAAACCAAACAAAATAGATTGTTTCAACCAAAAAAGAATTTCAACAAAATACAATTCAGTCATCAGCCAGTTGATCATAGAATTCTTCTCTTTCTTGCCTTGCTGAAAGGAGCTCATTTCTTTCTTCCTCCAGCTCTCTTCTCATTTCTGGTTCAACTCCTCTGTAATAGAACTCATTGTTCCATTCCCAAGTCATCCTCTCATCATATTTGAAGAACTTATCTTCCTTTGCTTTCAGTTGGGCCCTTGTAAGAGGCATCTGATCATTTCTTATTCTCATTGTGCCCCACAAATGCTTCTTCTTGTTCCTTGCTTTCTTGCTTTTCTTGGGCACATGGGATGGATCTGGTTGAGAAACAGGGGACATATGAACTGGGGCTTGAGGAACAGGGAACATATGAAAGGATTGTTGAGGAGGGTTGGAAATGGTAGAAGATGGAATTATTATGGGAGAGTCTTGATCTGGGCTTGAAGGATCATCATCATCATCATCACTGTCAGAGTCTGATGAAAGATCAATAACAATATTAGCCCTGCTTTGGCTGACAGCTATGGATTCTCTGAACTCTTTGATCTCAGGAATAGAGATCAATTTCATGAAGTGAGAGTTTTCATTGGGAGTGTTGAAGAGAATGGGATCAACAGAGATGAAGGGTGAAAGATAGGGCTCAATGCCTGGATTTAGGGTTGGGGGAAAGATATTGACCATTTTGCTTATCAAAAGCATAAGGGCACACTTCTGTTCAAACAGAGAGAGAAAGAATGATTTTGCAAGTTCAATGCACAAGGTGAAAACTAGACCTTTTGACATAAAGAGACAAGAATTGAGTGATGGAGAGAGAAGTTGGCTAAAGAGAATTTCCCAATCAATAAGTGTATTGGGAGTGATGAATTTTGGGAATGATGGAATTTGGTGAACAAAATGAGAGGTTGATGAAGTCCTTGACACTTTCCACTCTTCATAGGCAAAGAATACTAATCCTGCAAGATTTCTTGCCACCATAATCAAACCATTTCTTGACAGTTCCCAGGATTTTGGATAGATAAAGGGGTTTGCAATTTCTGGGAAATGGGTCACATTGGCTAACCTTGTCCTTGCTGCCTTGATGGAAGAAATAGAAAAATCAATGCCACAGCTAAGCATCCAAGGTTCCTTTTTGGGAAGGTAGGCTTGATTTAGAGTTGGAGGAATGGAATGGCTTGGAGGGCTGTCAGGACTGTTAGGGATGGGATCACTGTCAGACATCTCTTGACCTTGTCCAGCTAGGATTGGACTCTGAGGGGAGGCTTCAGCAGATTCATTCTCAGGAATTGGAGAAATTGGCTTGGTAGGAGCAGAGGCATGGGTTGAAAAAGATGGGATTGAAACAGATGATTGATCAAGACTTTGCTTGAGGAGATCAGAACAAAATTGGGATTTTAGGAGGTTTAAGGCTGCCCTGACTTCTCCCTTGGTCAACTTTTGCTCAAGAATAGATACAAGGACTGCCTCATTTTCTGGGGTTCCATCAAACACAAGTCCCTTGCATGCATTTAGGATTGTTTCTCCCTTTGAGACAAGATTGGGATCAATTTCAACACCAACCTTTTTGAGACTTTGAATAACCTCAGTAGTCTTATCAGGATTCCCCCTATCAATTTCAACAGTTGGGGTAGGTTCATTCACAAGCTCAGTCTCAGGTATAGAAGGGATGGTTTGGATATCTTCATCCATAGCTGTCACCTTTGGATTACTGGATGACTCTCCTGGTCCACTTCTTTTCTTGATAAACCTAGACCTGAGTTCATCTATGGCTATCACAGTCTCCTCTTTACTTAGAACATCATCAAGATAAATGAGAGCAGCCTTTTCAAGATCGTGGTTCCCATCCAACTCAATAGCATCAATGGCTCTTAAGATTTTGGCTAACTGTTGAGGTTGTGTAGAGGGGATATTTTCATCGATTGTTCCCACTTAAAGGTTGCTTCTCTGATTGTTCTTTGAGGTTAAGGATAGCTTCTATGGCTGACTGATGACCTGAGCTAGGTGTGGATGACTTGTCCACTCTTGGACTGACAGTAGTGGATTTTGGAGAAAGGGAAGGGGTATTTATTTTGGTTTTCTTGGCCTTGGGAGCTTTCTTTTCAGGTTTTCTTTTCTTTGGCAAGGATTTAGAAGGAATGGATAAAGAGGATTGTACCTTGGATCTGGTGGCTGTCTGCCTGGTAGGGATAGCTGTCAGAGGTTGTTTGCCTTTGTGCAGAGTTTTGGATAAGTCAATGGCTGCCTGAAGCTCTTGAGGGTCTATGTTATCATCACCAGCATTAACTTGACCCATGGTGTCAACCCCATGACTGTCAACAGCACCCCTTTCTTCATTATCCTTATCATGGCTGTCAGAGAAGGTTCTTTCACTATCAGCTTCTTGAACATCCTTGTTTTTGCCTTTATTGCCATGAGATACCACAGTCTTTTTCAACAATCATGTCTTCTTCACATTGGATTGTACACCCCTCTTTATTCTTCTACTTGTAGCCAATGCTATCAAGTCCTTCCAGTGTTCAATCTTCTTTCTTGTTTCTGCTTGCAGTTTTTCTTGTGTTTCAATAAAACTACTGGTACTTACATCATCTCCACCTCTCAACACAGCTCCTTTCTTTTGTTTCAATGCAAAAGTTCTGTTATTGAAACACTTTGTCTCTGACAGCTTCACAGTCTTCAGCCATTTCTTGTGTAGAGGAGGATTGAGCTTAGGAATTAGGACTTCAAGAATTCCACTCATGAATCTGAAGTTGTTCATCTTTCCACCTTGCTTCTTGAATTTTAGAGTAGAGGTTGAGGCTGCAAGCTGGAAGTTGTGGAGAAGAACAATGCACCAGTTTGTGTCTTTGGTCATTAGGCTCAGCATTTGCTTCCATTCATTTGATACCATTTGATCAAATGAAGATTGCTTGCCATCAATGGCTTTATTGACCACATCCATAAGAGTTGATTTGAAAATATCAGCTTTGTCCTTAACCATGGCCTTGTCCTGTACACTCTTGAAGTCATGAACATTAACCCCAAAGAATTTCTCATATACAGTCTTCAATCTATCTGACCCTCTATCCCATATGTTTTTCACAGCATCTGCTTTGTTTGGGATCTCATAGACTTTACTGACCATTTCTTGAGTAATGGTTATCTCCACATTGTCTATGGTGGCAGTTATTGAATTGTTTTACTTGTTCCTCTTTCCCACAAGATAAATCTCTCTGCACAGTTCTTCATAAATTGGAGGTCTGGCTCCCATGAAATTAAGCAATTCATTGACCTCAAGAAGTTCTTTGATGAGTATCCCAACTTCAGACTCATAGAAGCTAGGTTTAATGAAATAACTGTGAGCATCTGGGTAACTTGCTTTTGATGCTGCCATTGATGGTTAAAGAAATTAGGGTTGAAGGAATACGATGGAGGATTAGTGAAGGAAAGAGATGAATTTTAAACAGAGAGTTAATGAAACAGGAGTTTTGGTGATTACGAAAGGAGAGAGACAAATAATGAGTGGAGAGTGGGTTTTAATGGGCATTGGGGGTTTCAAAGTTTAGTAACTGTTCATATGAACAGTGATTTTTGGCCTTCCCCAAGTTGAGGCATTAACTTCCACAGAGCACAAGAAGAACATTCTCTTTTTCAAGAATTTTGCAGGTGAAGAGATGGCTAAGGAAGTGACAATTGTGAGCAATTAACACGATCAAATCACAAAAAAGTTGCTTTAACCTAGCTGTAGAAAAAACTTTGACAGTTAAGTCTAGTTTGAATGATGATGGCTGTCTGAGATAGCTATGGGGAAACTTGCCTATAAAACAATGACAATTTCAGAGGAAACTTATTCAGATTGTTTTATAAACACAAATGGGTTCCTAAAAGTTTAATCCCAAAAATATGGCTCAAACAGCAAAACAGTTGGTTTTTGGGAAGAATTGTGAGGATGATTTGAGGGGGGATGAAATGGAGATAGAGAGAGAGAGAGAGAGTCCTTCAATGTGGTTGAAAGTTCAGAGAGAGTGAGTGACAGAGGTAAGAACAAGAGAGTGAGAGTGGATCAGGACTATGGTGTCAAGGAGGTAGCTGTCAGAGAGAAAATTGACAGTAGAGAGGGAGAGGGAATAAGGCTTTTTGGAAAGACTATCAAGGTTGATCAGGGTGAGTCCAGTAAGGAAAAAAGTAAGGTAGAGAGGGTTTATACATTGGGGGAATTTGTTAAGCAAGATAGGGCTCAGACAGCTATGGAGAGGAGCTTAGCTGTCAAGAAGAAGGTTGAGCCAGAGAAGCTGTATACTCCTGTGAGCAGGGATTCACTCTCTCCAGGGGTTGGATTGTTGGAGGGGAGAGGAGATAACTTTGCAGGAGTGCATGTCTCTCCTTCTTCAACAATATCATACCTATTCAACCAGGTTATTGGTTGTTTTAGCCCTGCCAGAGTTCCAGCTGTGGAGAGAGAAGAGTCAAGAGCTAGCCAACCACTTGTAGTTGCTGGGAATGGATCTTATTCTGGAGATTTTAGCTTTGTGACACCAATGGAGGGTTTGCTTCAACCTTATGATGCAGTTGAAGAGTGGTGGCCAAGGAGAGCAAGTCCTTCTCTTCAATATTTAGTTACTTCAATTGATCCTTTCCTGGAGAGGCACCCAGTATGGTTGCAAAGGTATCATCAGACCTTGCAGTCTACACAAGAGGCAAGGTGTGAAGGAATGAGTGCTGGAGGAGGATCTGGAGAAACAGTGACATTCCCTAAGAATGTCTGACAGCTAAGGTGAAGATTTGAAGAGGAGAGCTGGATCTGGAGATTGTTTGGTTTTAAGGAAGTTTTTGGTGAGTGAATGCAGATGAAAGAGAGAGAGATTTCATGGTTTGTTTTATGTTTTTGTTTATGTTTTTGTTTTTCATGAATTTTGCATAGATAGCTATCAGTGGATAGCTATCAGAAATGTTTTTGAGGGAATAGCTGTCTGGCTTCATTGTGACAGCATTGCCCTGAATTATGTAAGCCTCCTTTTTATTTATGAAGAACAACTCTTTATTTTGGCATATTTATCATTCCAAGCATAGCTCTTAACATCTCAAATCTCTTTTCATCCATTGCCTTAGTAAGAATATCAGAGACATTATCCTCAGTACAAACTTTTGCAAGGTTGATATTCCCTTTTTCAACATGGTCTCTGATGAAGTGATGTCTTACCTCAATATGCTTTGTTTTTGAGTGTTGGACAGGGTTTTCTGTCATAGCAATAGTACTTGAGTTGTCACAGAAGATGGGAATGTTGGATAATTCAATTCCAAAGTCTTGAAGTTGACTTTTAAGATAGAGAATTTGAGAACAACTCAAGCCTGCAAAGAATATACTCGGCCTCAAATTTGAGGTGGCTACTAAGGTTTGCTTTTGCTTGACCATGAAATAATTCTTGATCCAATAAACCGGCATCCACCACTTGTGGATTTTCTATCTAGATTGCATCCAGCATAGTCAGAGTCAGTGAATCCAATTAGAGAGAATGGGGATTCAGTGGGATACCAAAAGCCAAAATCAGGGGTTCCTTTGAGATATCTCAAAATTCTCTTGACAGCAGAGAGATGAGATTCCTTGGGATTTGCTTGAAATTTAGCACAGAGACAGACACTAAACATAATGTCAGGTCTTGAAGCTGTTACATAAAGGAGAGATCCAATGTAACTTCTGTAAAGTGTTGGATTTACACTTTGACCATCTGGATCAGCATGGAGTTTGGTTGTGGTTGACAAGAGGGTTTTGGCAGGGGAAGCAGTTTGCATGTCAAACTTCTTGATCATATCCCTTGTGTATTTAGCTTGGTTAATGAAGATTCCTTCCTTCATTTGCTTGAATTGAAGACCCAAGAAGAAGGTAAACTCGCCAATCATACTCATTTCAAACTGGTCTTTCATAATATCTCCAAATTCAGTGCACAAGTCCTCATTTGATGAACCAAAAATGATGTCATCAACATAGACTTGGATGAGCAACTGATCATCTCCATATTTCTTGATAAACAAAGTGTTATCAATATGGCCCTTGGTAAATCCTTTGCCAAGGAGATATCTAGATAGAGTATCATACCAAGCTCTTGGTGCTTGTTTAAGCCCATACAATGCTTTGTCCAATTTGTACACATGATCAGGAAACTTTGGGTGCTCAAAACCAGGGGGTTGAGATACAAAAACCTTTTCATTTAAGACTCCATTCAGAAATGCACTCTTGACATCCATTTGGAATACTTTCATCTTCTTGAATGAAGCATAGGCAAGGAATAGCCTAATAGCTTCAAGTCTTGCAACAGGTGCAAAAGTCTCATCATAGTCAATACCTTCTTCTTGTCTGTATCCTTGAGCAACCAGTCTAGCTTTGTTTCTTACTACAACACCTTCTTCATTCATCTTATTTCTAAAAACCCATCTTGTTCCAATGACAGTTTGGTTTCTTGGTTTAGGAACAAGTTGCCACACTTTTTTCCTTTCAAAATGCTCTAATTCTTCTTCCATGGCTTCTATCCAGTCAGCATCTTGTAGTGCTTCATTTATTTTCTTTGGTTCCACTTGGGATATGAATGCACTCATGAGAAAAGGAATGTTGTCTAGAACTGGGGTTTTATCAATTTGAAGGCTGATGTAAAGGTATTTATTGGGTGGAATGATGTGAGTAATGGTGGATTCATCATTGGTTTTGGGAGGAGAAAGAGGATTATTGGATGAAGATGGAAGATGGCTAGTGGATGGATTACATGAAGAATTTGGATGGCTGTCAGCTAAGGGTTGGCTGTCAGCTAAGGAAGAAATTTGGGAGATGTCAGTCAAGGGATGACCATTCATTTGAGTATTCTCTTCCTCATCAATTGGATTGATAGTAGGAGTGATTGCTGTTGACTGGATTGGTTGATGATGGGAGTGGGATTGGTCATGGCTGTCTGGCACAGGATGGCTGTCAGATGAATTTCTTGGAACCATGTATGGAAGATTTGATGAATCTTGTTCATGATGGAGAACAGTTGAATCAAGAATGGGAGATGCTTCAGGGAGATTATCTAGGTTTCCCAAGCCTTCATCAAAATCACACAATTCAGTTACACTTTGATCATTGTTTTCATCAAAGTCAGCATGAATTGATTCTTCCACAACAAGTCTTCTTTTGTTGTAAACTCTATAAGCTTTGCTTGTGTTAGAGTATCCAAGAAAAATTCCTTCATCACATTTGGAGTCAAATTTGTCCAAATTGTTTTTGCTATTGTTGTGAATGAAGCATCTACTTCCAAAACTGTGAAAGTAGGAAATGGTAGGAACTTTGTCATTCCATAGTTCATATGGAGTCTTCTTATGGAATTTGTTGATTAGTGTTTTATTTTGAACATACACAGCAGTAGTGACAGCTTCACCCCAAAAATACTTTGGGAGATTGTGTTCTGACAGCATTGTTCTTGCTGCCTCACAGATTGTTCTGTTCTTCCTTTCAGCAACACCATTTTGTTGGGGTGTTCTTGGGGCTGAAAAATTGTGATCAATTCCTTTTGAATCACAATACTCTTCTACTCGTGTGTTCTCAAATTCTTTTCCATGATCAGATCTGATCTTGACAATGGATGTCCCTTTTTGATTTTGAATTTTATTGAACAACTTTGTCAGACAGCTAAGGGTTTCACTTTTGGATTCAAGAAGAATGATCCAAGTGAATCTGGTGTAGTCATCAACCACAACTAGGGAGTATCTCTTTCCTCCTAATGATCTAGTCCTTATGGGCCCAAAGAGATCCATATGAAGTAGTTCAATAGGTCTTGAGGTGTCCAATCTGGTCTTGGGCTTGAATGAAGATCTATTTTGCTTCCCACATTGGCATGCTTTGCAAAGTTTGTCCTTCTTGAATGGGATCCTTGGAAGACCTCTGACTAGATTTGAATTTGCAAGCTTGGAGATGGTTTTATGGTTAAGGTGAGCCAATCTTTTGTGCCAAAGCCATGACATATCAGATTGACTAAATGACAGAAGGCAGTGAGCATTTGAGGACTCCACAATCTCTAAGTTTAAGCAATAGAGATTTCCTTTTCTTGAACCAGTCAGAATGACTTTATTGCTTTTATCTTTAACAGTACATTTATCCTTAGTGCAAACAACATGATATCCCTTATCACAGATTTGACTGATGCTAATCAAATTGTGTTTGAGACCCTCTACATAAGACACATTTATAAAAATGATATCTTTTGTAATAAGATTTCATGATCCTTTGACCTTAGCTTGGGAATTGTCACCAAAGGTTACATTTGGACCATTTTTAGGGGAATATTGTTGCAACCAGTCTTTATTGAAGGTCATATGTCTACTACAACCACTATCTAAATACCAGTGTCCTTTCCTAGATACTTGCAAAACAGAAAGTAAATTTTATGGTACCCCTTTTTATTCTTTTGGGTCCAAAGGATTAATTTTTCTTTGGAACCCTAGCTTTGTTCATTGATTCCTTTTTGAAGAACTGGTTTAGGGTATGGTAATATGACATGATTTGCTTCATGTAAGGTGTAAGGACAGTGGATTGGGATGGATTGAAGAAGTGGTTTGGGTTGTTGTATTGGGGTTGAAACTGAAAGTTATTTGAATAGGATGATCTGGGAGAGTCATTTTGACTTGCATGACTTCTTCCATTTGAGTATTGCCACTGAGGTTTTTGTTGTTTGGTGTATCTATGTTTGTTATAGAATCTTTGTTGCCTTGGAGTTCTTTGTTGATTGGAAGGTTTTGGTTGTCTTTCAGGCCTTGGCTGTCTGGTAGGCCTTGGCTGTCTGTCAAGCCTTGGCTGTCTGGTAGGACTTGACTGACTAGCACATTTTTGCAGCTTGACTTCTTCCTGTATATTGGCCCCTTTTTGAACCCAAATATACTTGCTTCCTTGAATTTTACTTGGTCCTTCCTTTGACTGACTAGGACCAATCAAGATTTCCTTTGATTTTCCTTTGGTTTGAACAGGATAGGTTTGAACTTGATAGCTGCCAGAGCTTAGATTTTCTAGAACCATTTTTTCAATGGCCTTTTCACCAGTGGGAGGAGTGTACACCTTTTGTGTATGATCATCAGCACCAATCCCTGTTTTGTCACTGGGACGTCTTTGGGTGTAGGTGAAAAGGGATAATGCTTTGCTTGACATGTTCCATGAATCTATTTTCTTTTTAAGAGCCTCATTTTCTTTTTCAAGAATTGTGAGTCTTTGACAGTTTTCTTGAGTACTGGATGCCTCAGCTGTCAGATCCATGTTTTGTTTTTCAAGCATGAAGCATTGATCTCTTAGCCCTTGACAGGCTTTCTCAAGCTCAGAATTGGTTTTTGTGAGGGTGTCAATGGTTGAGGTTTGGGAAAGGTTCTCATTGACCAGTGAAGCAAAGCTAGTTTTTTGTTTTTTGGTTTGAATTAAAAGAGTGCAGACTAATTGTTTGAAACCATCAATATTTAAAGAGTTAAAATCATGTACCTCTTTCAGTTCATCTGCAGCAGCAAGTGCTTCCATTTCTTCCTCATGGTCTGATTCTTCCTCATTGTCTGATTCTTCCTCATCTTCAGCTATAAGACATAGCATGGCCTCTTCTCCTTCATTGTCAGAATCATCACTTGACACATACTCTTCATCACTGAACTTTGATGAATCAGCAATCATAACTTTCTCCTTGTTTTTGTCATTTTTATTTTTGGAACAATTGAAGCAGTTGCACCTGGAACTGTGAATGATCTCTTTTGAGTAAGTCAATTTCTTAGCTGTC
This sequence comes from Adenophora triphylla var. japonica, assembly GCA_022495995.1. Taxonomy (NCBI): domain Eukaryota; kingdom Viridiplantae; phylum Streptophyta; class Magnoliopsida; order Asterales; family Campanulaceae; genus Adenophora; species Adenophora triphylla. The sequence continues at coordinate 84,129 of JAFEMH010006104.1, read as the reverse complement.
TGATTGTCCCTAGGCTTCCTTGGTTCAGGACAATCAGATGAGTAATGTCCTTGCTTTCCACAGTTGAAGCACTCAATTGTCTTCTTGTAGCTGTCTTGTTGAGAGTTAGATGTGGAAGGGTTGTATTTTTTGTCAAAAGATTTCTTTTGAAATTTCATGGCATTTCGATGTACCCATGGATATGAGACTTGGAATGTCTTCTTGAGAGATCTGTTTGCTGACAGGTTTGGAGCTGATGTTTATCTTTTGAAGGGCATTGTTGACAATGGTCTCAATGTCTTGGTGAGTGATTGGTTTGTGGACAGTTTCTTGAGCAGTTAAGGCTAAAGTTTGTGAAATGGTAGGGACTGGTTGAATTTTTATCATACCTTCCAGTTCATAAGCTTCAATCTTTCCAAAATACTGTTCAACTGTCATTGTGCTCCATTCAGATCCTTCTCTGATAGGTAATGCTACCTTTTCATATTCTTGTGGGAGATTAGAATATATCTTGAGGCAGAGATCTTGTTGTTCAAAGGTTTTTCCATGGTCAGCAATAGATCTAACAAGGTTTTCAAACCTTGGTTGAGCAGCACTCACTTTTTCTCCAGGATAGAACTTGAAGTTGTCTAATTGCCTAAGCAAGTTATACAAATTTTGTGTCCTGACACTGGTGTGTTTAGTGAACTTAGTTTGAATGAGAGTCCATGCTGATCTGGCATTTTGTTACTTAGCAATTTCTTGTGCTAGTGAGTCATTTACACTCTTTTGAAGAATGTTTTTGACTTTTAAGTTTGCACTGATTAATTGCTTTTCAGATTCAGACCATGTTTCTGGGGATTTGATCTTACTAGGTCCTCCATCAATACAAATTTGAGTTGGGTAGGACACTTCATTCTCTAGAACATACCAGTTCCATATACTGTTTGCATCAAGGTATGTTTTTATTTTTGATGCATAGATCTCAAAAGATCCACAGTCATCAATGTGTGGGATGTCTTTCTCATTATTTCTCCTTGGTTGAGGCATGGTGGGTTTGAGGAGGATCCTTCACAAGTTGTTAGACTTTTGAATGTGAAGACAAGCTTTGATACCAATTGAAAGGCCCTTGATTGATATGCAGATGATCAGACAGCTATGGATTTGACTTAGCTGTCAGATATTAGTTGAATTGTGCAGCGGAATAATTGAAGCTTGAAATAATGATAGGACAAAGAACACAATAAAATAATGCAAGTGTGTGAATGTGTTTGCAGAAATGTAATAACACAGGGAATTTAAAGTGGTTCAGAGTTCACTCCTCCTACATCCACCCCCACTGTCAATCTTGACAAGTGAGATCAATTTTATTATAATCTTTAATCAACAAGAATTACAAATGATTGATAAGGCAAGTTCCTTGAACTTCCTCTTCCTAATTAGTACAGTCAACTAGGGATACACTTAAATTACAGTCTTAAGTGCTTTTACAACTTGAAGTACAGTCTCAAGATTTTACAAAAACAACTAATACACTCAAGAAACAGTCTTGAGTGTTTACAAATTATTTCTACACCTAAAGTACAGTCTTAGGATTTGGAATTTGTGAATTAACACACTAGGGTTGTTTGTTGTTGAAACAGGGGTTTCAGGCTGAGGGTTTTTGGTTTGGAAAAGTGTTTGAAAGGTAGGGATTGGTGTGAAGGGATTTGTGTGTAGGGATGTGTGTAGGGATGTGAGGGGAAGGTTTATGGACTGTGAAAAAGAGTATTTTTCAAGAGTGTTTTGTGTAGAGAATGAACTCCTCTATTTATACCCTTCAATGTAGCCGTTGGAATATGACTGTTGCAGCTACATTAATGAGCCTTGACTGGTCTTTGCCCCACTTGTCCACTTGCAGGTCTTCATGAGCTGGCTTGAGCTGTGGCTTGAGTTGAGAGCTTCCAGAAGGTCTTCAGTGGTCTTCATTGGTCTTCAATGGTGAACTTGACAGCTGTGAAGATCCAGGTTCTACCTTGGTTGAGATTGTGGTAGCAGAGAATGAGACAGAGTGATGGCTATCAGAGGGAATGAAGTCATAGCTGTCAGATCATACTAAGGCTTAGCTATCAGAGATGTTCTCTAATAAGGACTGAGATGCACTTGATGATCTTGATAGCTAAGAGAGGGAATATATATGATTCATGTTATTGATTGAATGTAACCAATGTATAAGAGAGAATCATAACTATCAGACTCATAGCTGTCAGATAAACTGAAAGATGAATATAACAAATTTCCTCTTTTGATATAAACCCTGTTCTATATATATATATTCCTTTATCAAAACCAACTAACTAAGACTTTGGTCAAAGTTAGGTCCTAACAATGTTGAGACGGAGTAAGTAGTTTTACTTTTGTTTAATTTTGATTTGTCCAAATAGAACATGTCTATGAAAGAACTTAGCTAGAACTTATCAAACTTGTTTGGCATTTGTGTGTACAGTTGATCACATATAAACAACTTGACAAGAAAATAAACTCACACAACAGTAGTAAACGCAGCGGAATAACAATTAAAGATTAAACACTTCAGCAAAAATTTCTTGCTGGAAAACTTTTCATAAAACTACAACCTTGTTTAAGAACAAGTTTGCAATAGAAACACTTACAATGAAAACAAAATAAATCGTACGAAAAAGATCAAAACGTTCTAGACTTATGAACATCAAAACAGAAAAACTATCTTGAATATTCAATGATCTAAACTTCAAGAACAAAGTAAAAGACTCAAGGAAATCTTTAAACTCCGTTTCTCTCTTGGAATGCGTGAATAAGAATGAGAGGGGCAGCCTCCTTTTATAGCAATCACAATCCTTTTTCAACAAGGATTCTTCTTGTGCAATCATTTCCTTATAGAGTCATTTCCTTCATTGAGTATATACCTAAAATATAGGATCATTACTAAACATAAAAGTTAGCCGGTTAGTCAACTATAATCTAAACCTATATTTACAATTATTTCCTAATCTAATTTATGTAAAAGGTATACACTAATTTATAAATCATAATCACAAAGATATTTAAATATAAGAGTATATTCATACTCTTTCAATCTTCCCCTATATTTGTGGTTCTTATCAAAACCTGCAACAATCTGTTAAATTCAGAAGATTAACTTTAATAATAGCTTAAACCCAAAATAGTTCATATCTAAACAGATCACGAGTATTAGTTATTACATCCAAATCAAAAAACAGCTAAAAATGTTTTTCAGATATATATTAAGATCTGCATAAACTTCTTCACCAAGTAAGTCTTCTTCTATAGACGCAGCTGCATCCTTCTCAATGTCAAACAGTAAATTGTCATCATCATTTGCTGCTCCCCCTTGATAAGCTACCCCTGCATTTGTCACTTCTCCCCCTTTTTGAGAAGAACACGAAGGACACCCTGGAGGTCAGCAATTGTTTTTTTCAGACCAGTAATCAGAACCCGTCTCCCCTTAATCTCAGCTTTGTAGGAGTTTATATGTGCCTGAAAGATTGCTATATGGGCCTGAATGGCATCTTTGTCCTGAGAGCCAGTTCATGTGAGAGCAGTTGTTCTGACAGTTGTTTAAACAACTTGTTGAACAAAAAATGGAGCAGAGTTGAACCCAGCACGATGAGAAAGATCATTAAACGTGGAGCTTTCATCAATGGTTTTTGGAGTTTTAAAATGCTATATGATGAGAGACAGAGACTCTTCTGGGACATTCTCAATCCCTTGATCTTTGAGCATAGCATAGATAAGGCTTTGGTGACGGTAGGCATAGTTGGTGTTGATGCTCTCAGCAAAACTAAGGACAGTATCGAAGATAACCTTCCCCAAATTAAACTTATTCAATCCTATTCTAAACAAGAGCAAAACTTGATCTTTGGTTACTGAGGAGGCATTAGAGGGGCAGCCAATTTGTCCTCAGAATATGGTGAAGGAAAACATACAGCCTTGACAACAGATTTGTCCTAAACCAGCTACCCATTTAGAGATCTTTCCCAGTGACAATTTTAACCGCCAGGCAGGGAGACAAGTAGGGTATTAAGGGTACCAAGAAAAATGTTTATCCTAATTGGAATGAAATCCACAATCTAATCCCTCACAAATATTCTCCCAAAATTTGGAGATCTGTCAACACCTATATCCCTACTGAGATTAGCAAAAAATTCTAGGACCAGAGACCTAGAATAAGGAATGGGAAAGTCCAAGGATTTTTTCAGATTCTTATCAGAAAAAAACTTAACCAGCCCTAGTCTTTCAAATACACCCATGTTTCGTTTCTTTTCAACCACAAAGAATTGGTGTAAATTTGTAAAATAACGGGATTCAGCCTCAAGGGAGAAGAAAAGGGAGTTGTGCTTAATCCCTAGGTTGTATGGACAAGAAGGTATACAAACAGAGGATTTACATACCCAGGAAGCTGATTTAGAAGAGCTGTCACTCGTATGACCAGTTGTGTGACCAATTGTTTGAACAGTTTTGCGGACAACCTTGGTTTTGGGACGATTAGGTATGTCTTGTCGAGATATCTTCTTGTTGTGTATCTCAGCATCACTTAAAGTATCTTCTATGTCTAAGGAGGCAGTCTCGTCACTTGAATCATCAAATTGAGAAGATGAACCTTCTTCATTGATGGTAGGGGCAACTTCCTTCCTTGCTGATGAATGTGCGCTCGCCCGAAAAAATTCGGTTTTCAAATGAAAAAGATTAGGAGTCGCCACGCCATGTTTAAAGGTACACTTTGAAAAACCTTTTGAAAGAGAATGAGTCCGGGGGTCAGGTTACGTGTTGGGAAGAACCGAGAGTTCACCCAACACTCCTCGTCTGTAGACGAGTCTTTCTAATTAGACATCCAAATAAGTCAAAATATGTGCAAACAATGATAATAGGCAAGTGCGGTAAAAATGAATTTTATTAAACAAATGAGATTATTACAACTTGTAGACCAATTGATCAGGGAGGCCACATCCCACTACAGCAAGGAAAACAGATTACAACTGAAACCAAGTCTTCTGCAAAGGGCCACTTATGTCGCGTGACACAAGACCTAGGGGTAACTTGTGTCGCGTGACACCAATGGTCACTTTGCAGAGACCTCACAACACCCAGATTACAGCAATCTCAAGAACAAAGCATGATTATAGAACAGATTGAACATCAAAAGCAGCATAGTTACCCCAACTGAATGACAAACAATCTAGATGAACACAACTTACAACTGAAAGGGGGATCTCTGCATATGGACACAATGTGTCGCGTGACACAGGACACCCTTGGCCTGATGTGTCGCGTGACACAAGTTGTCTATATGCTGAGATCTTACATATTACAACCAGAATCAACAGAGATCGAATTGAATCAAACTACAACATCTAAACAATTCAGAAACCAACTGATTCATAATGGATTGACCAAGGGGATGTGGATATGGGGAAATCCACACTCCCTTGGTCAATAAACAACCAATTCAATGAAATCACCTCATGAACAATCAATCAATTCAAGCAAAACAGATTTAAACAGAGATATGGCGATTGCCACTTGATAATCAGTGCAGATGGAGATTAATTATCAAGTGGAAGAGAAGGAATTATGAGAATTAACAAATTATGGTAGAGAGAGAGGGAAGGAGGTGTTACCCTTGTAGATCCACCACCACTACACCAAGTCAGGTGCAATGGCCTTCAATTCAGCTACAGTACGTGAATTGGTGTGTAGGAGGAGCTTCTGAGCTTGGATCTTCAGTTGGTGTGTGGATGCTTGTGAGAGAGAAGGGTGAATTGGGTGAGAAGGATTGAATTGGAAGGGGATTGGTGTATGTTTTGGGTGGAAGAGAGAGGCAGGTACGTTTCTGAATGAATTTTGGCAGAGTGACTTTGGGAGGTCGAAAAAGGATCCAATTCTGAGAGGGGTAGGGTCTTATTTATAGCTGCTGATCATGGTCACCTTGTGTCGCACGACACTCTGTAACCACTTTCCAAGGCTTCGAGTTGTCGCGTGACACAAGGTGTCACCAACCGTTTTTGGTGCCAAATCTGGTTCTGGAACATTCTGGGATAATACCCAAAAGGTCCAAAATAGATTTATTCCCTTTAGGTCCCCTGGCATGAGCAAAGTACAAAAAAGTACTTCCTTCGCGAGAAACTTATGGGATGTTTCCGGAAGTCTCGGAATAGACCGGGAATTTACCAAAATGCTCCTTAATGCAATTTTATTACATTAAAATGCATCTAAAAAAGGTTGCAAATTGGATTGGCGTACTTACAGTTGAGCTCCTGGTTTTGATTCTGTAGCTGCTCTTCCCCTTAATTTTGACTGGAGTTGATGCCTGAACCCTAGCCAGAAATGATTTTTTCGCCGGATATTTTGCTTTGATCAAAGTGACGATAGGTAGGTAGGTAATACTCCCTCCGTCCCGGTTCACTTGGCACTAATTTCCATTTTGGGTCGTCCCACTTCACGTGGCACCGCCCAAAATGGAAAAGAATATTCACTATTCCCTCCACTCATTCTCTCTCCTACTTCACTTTTACACTCATAACATTCTCTCTCCTAACTATTCCTCCCACTCATTCTCTCTCCTATTTAATTCTTCATACTCACAACATTTTCTTACACTTTTTCTCTCTCTTACTTTTCCTTAGTTATTGTGCCATTCATTTTGGTGCCAAGTGAACCGGGACGGAGGGAGTATTTATTAAACCCGGTCGTCGGTGATTGTTCCTGTGCTGGAGTCTCCTCTTCGTGTGAGGAGTCATGGAGGATAAGTTTTCGCATGGAGGATAAGTTTTCGCCTTGCACCGGTGGGTTTCTTCGCCTTAGGGGTGGAAACCTTTGTTTCTTTAATTAAATTCTTTGAGGAAGAAGTAGTCCTTGAGCCTCTAACGACGATTGACTTACCCGAATCAATTAGCCGCTGTGATCGTCGAGTCCCCAGTACTGGTGGTTCATGTGCGACATGCATAGCCTGAAGCACCTTGGGGTTGTCTACATCAATTCCTGAGTCTGATTGCCCAAGCGAGCTCACGTCCATAGGAGGTACATATTGCGGCTCGTTGATTAAATCTATAATGATAGCATTGCAATTGTAGGTCATCGTAGTTGAGGAAGAAGTCAGAGATGCCATGGTTGGAATTTGCACAGGTTAGTACTAAGACAGAGGAGGCAGAAACGACAGATAGGTGTAATGAGAGTTGAGAGGAGAGTTATGGCAAGACATGTTCAATCAACTTATAGCACAACATTGATAAGAGATAATCATGACTTGTCTTGGAACTCGGAATAAGATGTGGAGAAGGAGAAGGATCTGTGTGATGGTTGTGTTGTTTACCTTTTGAAATTCCTTTATCATAAAGGATTAGGAATTAAAATTTTGAATCCTTATCATATTTTGTGATGAGATTTACTTTCGTTATCTGAATAAGATATCCACCTTGATTGATCAACATAACCACGTAGTCTCCTTCGACTACAAGAAGTCTTAAACATAATATCATAAAGACATCATTGAACACAATAGAATCATTGATCAAAAAAAATATACGTAACATCAAAAATTTGATCATATTTTTACCAAGGATTTTGAATGTCCTAATTAGTCACAATATGCCTATCATGAGAAACAATGCACACACAATGGAGATTAATCTCAGTAAAGTGTAACATGATATGACTAAATCACATATTGACATAGTTCGCAAGAAGTCAATGAGTTGATCCTCAATCATGTAATGTCTATAATGTCTCCATATTTGACATTGAATCAGTCACTAAGAATGAGCTTTACACTCTCACACCATAGTGCTTGCCCAATTTTTTTTCCAAATGATGAAACAATAAGTCATTGGCATTGAACACATGAGTGGAAGCTTCAAAATAAATGGTGGCAGCTTGTTTTTCTCAGTGACCTTAGAATAGACACCCACTGCATGATAGATATCACACAGAAGTTTTAACATGGGGAAATTTATCGCCAAGTTAGGAGGGTTCTCACATTTAGGAGTCAAACATAGTGTCAATAATGAAAAAATAGTCAAGTGGTCACAAGAGACAATCGTGCAATGCATAAATGCAGGATACCATTTTTTTAGTGTTTTCTGTAATATACAATTATACAGAGATGCAAACAGTTGTCTGCACACTTGTGCAGTCATCTGTGTTCACACAAGTCGAGAGACATCTTAAGGGAAGAAAATCTCATAAATCCAAAGCAGGGGTAAAGATATCATCAAGTTGATCTATTGTTCCTATAAGTTCAAGAGTAATGATTTTTTGTTCAACAAGATCTCTTATAAATTCGTGACTAATATCTATGTGCTTTGTACGAGAGTGTTGTACTCGATTCTTGGCAATATTTTTGGCACTCATATTATCACAAAATACGATTAGGGTTTCACTTTTCAATCTATAATCCTTTATCATTTGGTTCATACACAACAGTTGGGTACAACAACTAACTACTGCTACATACTCAGATTCCGCAGTAGATAAAGAAACACAATTTTGTTTCTTACTAAACCAAGACACTAGATTATTCCTTAGATAGAAACACCCTCCAGTGGTACTCTTTTTGTCATCCGTATTCCCAGCCCAGTCAGAATCACTAAATCCTACCAAGTTAGTGTTTATATCTCTAGTGTAGCTTAATCCCAAGTGAGTGGTACCCCCAACATACCTCATAATAATATCTTTAAGACCTTTAAGTGGGATACCTTGGGGTCAGCTTGATACCTAGTACATAGGCACACACTAAACATTATATCAGGTCTGCTAGCCATGAGATACAGCAAGCTCCCTATCATACTCCTGTAGAGGGTGTGATCAATACTCTCACCTTTCTCATATTTACAAAGATTTTGGGATGATCCCATAGGAGTTTTCAAGTGTGATGCATTATCAAGCCCAAATTTCTTTACCAAATTCTTTGCATACTTGTATTGTGAAACTTACATTCCTTCTTTAGTTTGAACAATTTGTAGACCAAGGAAGAATTTCAGTTCCCCAATCATACTCATCTCGAATGTGGATGTCATACTTTTAAAAAACATTTCAAGTAAGTCATTAGAAGTAGAACCAAAAACTATGACATCCACATAGATTTGAGCAACAACTATACCCCTTTTATTTCTTAAGAAAAACATAGTCTTATCAACCTTTACTTTTTTAAACCCAAGTTGAACTAGGTGCTCTGTCAGTCTACCATACTAAGATTATGGGGTTTGTTTAATACCATAGAGTGCCTTTTTCAACTTGTACACATGATTTGATTTAGAGGGGTGCTCAAACCCTTTAGGTTGTTCAACAAAAGCTTCTTCATTTAAAATACCATTTAGGAACACACTCTTTACATCCATCTGGTGTAAAGTGATTTTTAAGTAGCATGTAATAGCTAAAAGCAACCTAATTGACTCAATGCGGGCTACTAGGGTAAATGTTTAATCAAAATCCACCCCTTCCATCTGAGTGTAGCCCTGAGCCACTAAACGTGCTTTGTTTCTTGTTATATTGCCTTGTGTCAGATTTATTCTTAAACATCCATTTAGTCTCAATCACATTGACGTGAGAGGGCCTAGGAAATAAGAACCACACGTCATTTTTGTCAAACTGGATTAACTCCTCTTGCATGACATTAATCCAATTTTTATCTTTTAAGGCTTCCATTACATTCTTTGGCTAGCAACAAAACAACAAGAGTTTACTTGATGGTACATGGATTGCACACATACCAAAACCTGCAAGGTCACGGTAATTGATCTTCTTTCCTCTTGTTTTCATTCCTTCATCCACATCTGTAAGTACCTCAATCTGGATCACCCTCTTCTGAGCACCCGAAAAACACCGCAGACTCATGCAAACGCAGTCTCGAACACCCGAAACCCTCAAAAAACCCTCAAAAACCCTCAAAAACCCTCAAAAGCCCAAGAAACCACCAACCAAACCAAGGGGGGCCTTTCTGGGACAAAAAAAACACAAAAGGACTTTTTGGGAATTATGCAAATATTGGAAAAGCACAGAAGGTCCGTACGAACCTCTTTGCATGCTAAAAGGTCCGTACGGACCTCTTTGCTACCAGACATCATAATTACGAAATCCTCTTAAAGTCCACATTATTCCCTCAAATCTGGGAAAACTAAAATTTTGGTTTTCATAGAAGGTCCGTACGGACCTTCTTGCAGATTTTTCTCAACTATAAATAGAGGGCTTCCCCTCCCTCATTTTACACACCTCCCCCTTCTCGTCTCTTCCTAAGACTTCAAGCTCCCCTTCTAAGACCCCTCGGGGCACTCCCGATCCCTTTCGGTTCCTTCCAGGGCCTTTCGAGCTCCCTTGTGGTGCTTCGAAGCCCTTCCGAGCGCTCTCGAGATGCTCCCGCGCTGCCCCGAGGCACTCTCGAGGTAGTCTGAGGTCCCTTGTGGTACTCCGAAGCCTTGCCTGGTCTTTCCTGAGGCATCCCGGCCCTTTCCGAGCCAAATCGACGATCCCGATGCACACCGAACCTCTGCCCGAATCCAGTCAATGATCCCTGTGATCCCAACGCACGCCAAAACTCTGCCCGAGTGCACACCTGACAATCCCGAGGTACGCCGAAGCTCTGTCCGCAGACAATCGACACATCCCGAAGCAATCCCGGTCCGTCCCGAAACACTATTCCATCCTCAAACACTATTCCCCAGCGGAAGACAGACACGAACCAACATTGGTAAGGCTTCCTTCCATTACTATTTCAATACGTAGTGTACAATGTAGACATTCGATACAGAATGCATTTTTAAAAGCACACACACACACACAACATTTAAATAAAGAAGGGGTACCGAAAGACTCATTTTTACGAGGCGACTCGGGTGAGCTCTAATATTCTAATATTCTCTTCCGAGGAGTAACCTGACCTCTGAACTCAAAAATCTCATCACACAAAAACAGTTTATTTTTAAACTGATGCCTTTTCTCAATGTTTTGGGCTTAATCAAAACGGCGTGGCGACTCTACAAGCAAAAACACAGCGAGATACCTCCACCGATACAACGCAAAGAAACCGAATGCTAGATGTCGGGGCGCAATCGCTGCGCCTCTCGGATCCGGGCAATTTCCGAGCAAATACGAGATGTCAGGGTCCCGCGCGCGAGCCGGACCCGGGTAATTTCAGTTGGCGACTCCGCTAGGGAATATTTTGTTTTAAAAACTTTTAAACAAAACAAAATATTTTTAAAACGATGATGAGGGTCAAACTTTTATTTTACCCCTTTCTTTAACTATTGTGTGTGTGTGTATGTGCTTTACTTTTTATTTTACAAAAAAAAAAAATACAAAAAAAATGCATCAATATACATCTGCATACATACATTTAAAATTCTTCAAAACTTCTGTTTTACTCAGAAAAAGAATTTTAGAGACCGCACACTACTCGCACTTCTGCCTCGATACACCGCACGCTACTCGCACTGCTGCCTCGGATACACTGCACACTATAACCCTCAACCCGGGGTGGTCTCAGTTGCAGTCCGTTTGGTCTTCCTAGGCCTCTTGGATGCGCACGGGATCATTCCAAACATTCCATCCTAGCCAGTGTCAACCATGCACGCTTGAGTTACCTCTGTCCAGACTCGGTTGGTTTTTACCCAGTCCGTGTCATACAGCCTGGATACATATCCCATGCCGGCCATTCTCTGAGTGGAAGCTCGGAACTCAAGATCTCTTGCGCAAGCAAAGCGATGAAAGGTCATGCTAAAATCTTGACCCGATCTTGATTTCCGAAGCTACACCCAGACGATGTTCCGTCCCGGATATACATCCATGCCCACATGACACCACGTCATCAAGCCTTTAATACGTCAGCCATGGCGATATGACCCAGCTAACGCCCAACGTCACAGATCCCTTGCGCAAGCAAGGTAAAGAGAGGTCATGCCGAACTCTTCACCCGATCTTGACTCAGGTGCCGGCTCGGCTCACTATTCACATGGCCGACGCATTAAAACGAACATGACAGGCTCGATCCTTAGGTTCGATTTTTCTTAGGCCGGTGGAAACCGCTTGCTCTATAGGACCCTTGCCCGGGGCTGTCCACCCCGGGATGTCGAAATACAGGTGCAAAACGAGGGGCTTATAGCCACACAGATGGTCTCCACTGACCCAGGACCTAGCATAGTTGCGAAAAAGAAGAGCAATCTTTTCCAACCTACCTAGGACTCTGAGAAAACACTGTTTTAAGTAAATTAAAACAACAACAACAAAAAAAAACGGAAACTGCATGTCACGTGAGCTTTCCCCCTTTTTATCCAAAAGGTCTTCCCATGTCTAAACCTTACCCGTCACCCCCTCCAGTGAACCGAGAGTGGTTGAGAATACCCGGGAGCCGCCTTTTCAGTATCGAGGTTACAAGTCTTATCAACCTTTACTTTTTTAAACCCAAGTTGAACTAGGTGCTCTGTCAGTCTACCATACTAAGATTATGGGGTTTGTTTAATACCATAGAGTGCCTTTTTCAACTTGTACACATGATTTGGTTTAGAGGGGTGCTCAAACCCTTTAGGTTGTTCAACAAAAGCTTTCTCATTTAAAATACCATTTAGGAATGCACTCTTTACATCCATCTGGTGTAAAGTGATTTTTAAGTAGCATGCAATAGCTAATAGCAACCTAATTGACTTAATGCGGGCTACTAGGGCAAATTTTTCATCAAAATCCACCCCTTCCATCTGAGTGTAGCCCTGAGCCACTAAACGTGCTTTGGTTCTTGCTATATTGCCTTGTGTCAGATTTATTCTTAAAGATCTATTTAGTCTCAATCAAATTAACGTGAGAGGGCCTAGGAAATAAGAACCACATGTCATTTTTGTCAAACTGGATTAACTCCTCTTGCATGACATTAATCCAATTTTCATCTTTTAAGGCTTCCATTACATTTTTTGGCTAGCAACAAAACAAAAAGAGTTTACCTGATGGTACATGGATTGCACACATGCTAAAACCTGCAAGGTCACAGTAATTGATCTTCTTTCCTCTTGTTTTCATTCCTTCATCCACATCTGTAAGTACCTCAATCTGGATCACCCTCTTCTGAGCACCCGAAAAACACCGCAGACTCACGCAAATGCAGTCTCGAACACCCAAAACCCTCAAAAAACCCTCGAAAACCCTCAAAAACCCTCAAAAGCCCAAGAAACCACCAACCAAACCAAGGGGGGCCTTTCTGGGACAAAAAAAACACAAAAGGACTTTTTGGGAATTATGCAAATATTGGAAAAGCACAGAAGGTCCGTACGAACCTCTTTGCATGCTAAAAGGTCCGTACGGACCTCTTTGCTACCAGACATCATAATTACGAAATCCTCTTAAAGTCCACATTATTCCCTCAAATCTGGGAAAACTAAAATTTTGGTTTTCATAGAAGGTCCGTACGGACCTTCTTGCAGATTTTTCTCAACTATAAATAGAGGGCTCCCCCTCCCTCATTTTACACACCTCCCCCTTCTCGTCTCTTCCTAAGACTTCAAGCTCCCCTTCTAAGACCCCTCGGGGCACTCCCGATCCCTTTCGGTTCCTTCCAGGGCCTTTCGAGCTCCCTTGTGGTGCTTCGAAGCCCTTCCGAGCGCTCTCGAGACGCTCCCGCGCTGCCCCGAGGCACTCTCGAGGTAGTCTGAGGTCCCTTGTGGTACTCCGAAGCCTTGCCTGGTCTTTCCCGAGGCGTCCCGGCCCTTTCCGAGCCAAATCGACGATCCAGACCCACGCCGAATCTCTGTCCGAACGCAACCGACGATCCCGACGCACGCCGAACCTCTGCCCGAATCCAGCCAATGATCTCTGTGATCCCAACGCACGCCAAAACTCTGCCCGAGTGCACACCTGACAATCCCGAGGTACGCCGAAGCTCTGTCTGCAGACAACCGACACATCCCGAAGCAATCCCGGTCCGTCCCAAAACACTATTCCATCCTCAAACACTATTCCCCAGCGGAAGACAGACACGAACCAACATTGGTAAGGCTTCCTTCCATTACTATTTCAATACGTAGTGTACAATGTAGACATTCGATACAGAATGCATTTTTAAAAGCTCACACACACACAACATTTAAATAAAGAAGGGGTACCGAAAGACTCGTTTTTACGAGGCGACTCGGGTGAGCTCTAATATTCTAATATTCTCTTCCGAGGAGTAACCTGACCTCTGAACTCAAAAATCTCATCACACAAAAACAGTTTATTTTTAAACTGATGCCTTTTCTCAATGTTTTGGGCTTAATCAAAACGGCGTGGCGACTCTACAAGCAAAAACACAGCGAGATACCTCCACCGATACAACGCAAAGAAACCGAATGCTAGATGTCGGGGCGCAATCGCTGCGCCTCTCGGATCCGGGCAATTTCCGAGCAAATGCGAGATGTCGGGGCCCCGCGCGCGAGCCGGACCCGGGTAATTTCAGTTGGCGACTCCGCTAGGGAATATTTTGTTTTAAAAACTTTTAAACAAAACAAAATATTTTTAAAACGATGATGAGGGTCAAACTTTTATTTTACCCCTTTCTTTAACTATTGTGTGTGTGTGCATGTGCTTTACTTTTGATTTTACAAAAAAAAAATAAAAATACAAAAAAAATGCATCAATATACATCTGCATACATACATTTAAAATTCTTCAAAACTTCTGTTTTACTCAGAAAAAGAATTTTAGAGACCGCACACTACTCGCACTTCTGCCTCGATACACCGCACGCTACTCGCACTGCTGCCTCGGATACACTGCACACTATAACCCTCAACCCGGGGTGGTCTAAGTTGCAGTCCGTTTGGTCTTCCTAGGCCTCTTGGATGCGCACGGGATCATTCCAAACATTCCATCCTAGCCAGTGTCAACCATGCACGCTTGAGTTACCTCTGTCCAGACTCGGTTGGTTTTTACCCAGTCCGTGTCATACAGCCTGGATACATATCCCATGCCGGCCATTCTCTGAGTGGAAGCTCGGAACTCAAGATCTCTTGCGCAAGAAAAGCGATGAAAGGTCATGCTAAAATCTTGACCCGATCTTGATTTCCGAAGCTACACCCAGACGATGTTCCGTCCCGGATATACATCCATGCCCACATGACACCACGTCATCAAGCCTTTAATACGTCAGCCATGGCGATATGACCCAGCTAACGCCCAACGTCACAGATCCCTTGCGCAAGCAAGGTAAAGAGAGGTCATGCCGAACTCTTCACCCGATCTTGACTCAGGTGCCGGCTCGGCTCACTATTCACATGGCCGACGCATTAAAACGAACATGACAGGCTCGATCCTTAGGTTCGATTTTTCTTAGGCCGGTGGAAACCGCTTGCTCTATAGGACCCTTGCCCGGGGCTGTCCACCCCGGGATGTCGAAATACAGGTGCAAAACGAGGGGCTTATAGCCACACAGATGGTCTCCACTGACCCAGGACCTAGCATAGTTGCGAAAAAGAAGAGCAATCTTTTCCAACCTACCTAGGACTCTGAGAAAACACTGTTTTAAGTAAATTAAAACAACAACAACAAAAAAAAACGAAAACTGCATGTCACGTGAGCTTTCCCCCTTTTTATCCAAAAGGTCTTCCCATGTCTAAACCTTACCCGTCACCCCCTCCAGTGAACCGAGAGTGGTTGAGAATACCCGGGAGCCGCCTTTTCAGTATCGAGGTTACAAGGTCCGACAGCCCATCCGGTTCAGCGGTCCGAACAGTCCGCTACTCCCCCATGGCGGGATCAACAGATAACAGTGAGGAAAACGGAACCCCGCCACTAAGAAACCTCCAGACAATGGAGGAGGTGCTGCGAGCCTTCAAAACTCTCAAGAAGCGCCAAGAAGAGCAGCAAGCCTGGATCGTAGACACCCTACGCCTTTGAGGAACCGTTGATGTTCCCCAACCTGATGGGACCTTCGTCCTCATAGAAGATGAAGAAATACCAGCTCCCCCGATCCCTTTCGGTTCCTTCCAGGGCCTTTCGAGCTCCCTTGTGGTGCTTCGAAGCCCTTCCGAGCGCTCTCGAGACGCTCTCGCGCTGCCCCGAGGCACTCTCGAGGTAGTCTGAGGTCCCTTGTGGTACTCCGAAGCCTTGCCTGGTCTTTCCCGAGGCGTCTCGGCCCTTTCCGAGCCAAATCGACGATCCCGACCCACGCCGAATCTCTGTCCGAACGCAACCGACGATCCCGACGCACGCCGAACCTCTGCCCGAATCCAGCCAACGATCTCTGTGATCCCAACGCATGCCAAAACTCTGCCCGAGTGCACACCTGACAATCCCGAGGTACGCCGAAGCTCTGTCCGCAGACAACCGACACATCCCGAAGCAATCCTGGTCCGTCCCGAAACACTATTCCATCCTCAAACACTATTCCCCAGCGGAAGACAGACACGAACCAACATTGGTAAGGCTTCCTTCCATTACTATTTCAATACGTAGTGTACAATGTAGACATTCGATACAGCATGCATTTTTAAAAGCACACACACACACAACATTTAAATAAAGAAGGGGTACCGAAAGACTCGTTTTTACGAGGCGACTCGGGTGAGCTCTAATATTCTAATATTCTCTTCCGAGGAGTAACCTGACCTCTGAACTCAAAAATCTCATCACACAAAAACAGTTTATTTTTAAACTGATGCCTTTTCTCAATGTTTTGGGCTTAATCAAAACGGCGTGGCGACTCTACAAGCAAAAACACAGCGAGATACCTCCACCGATACAACGCAAAGAAACCGAATGCTAGATGTCGGGGCGCAATCGCTGCGCCTCTCAGATCCGAGCAATTTCCGAGCAAATGCGAGATGTCGGGGCCCCGCGCGCGAGCCGGACCCGGGTAATTTCAGTTGGCGACTCCGCTAGGGAATATTTTGTTTTAAAAAATTTTAAACAAAACAAAATATTTTTAAAACGATGATGAGGGTCAAACTTTTATTTTACCCCTTTCTTTAACTATTGTGTGTGTGTGCATGTGCTTTACTTTTTATTTTACAAAAAAAAAATAAAAATACAAAAAAATGCATCAATATACATCTGCATACATACATTTAAAATTCTTCAAAACTTCTGTTTTACTCAGAAAAAGAATTTTAGAGACCGCACACTACTCGCACTGCTGCCTCGATACACCGCACGCTACTCACACTGCTGCCTCGGATACACTGCACACTATAACCCTCAACCCGGGGTGGTCTCAGTTGCAGTCCGTTTGGTCTTCCTAGGCCTCTTGGATGCGCACGGGATCATTCCAAACATTCCATCCTAGCCAGTGTCAACCATGCACGCTTGAGTTACCTCTGTCCAGACTCGGTTGGTTTTTACCCAGTCCGTGTCATACAGCCTGGATACATATCCCATGCCGGCCATTCTCTGAGTGGAAGCTCGGAACTCAAGATCTCTTGCGCAAGCAAAGCGATGAAAGGTCATGCTAAAATCTTGACCCGATCTTGATTTCCGAAGCTACACCCAGACGATGTTCCGTCCCGGATATACATCCATGCCCACATGACACCACGTCATCAAGCCTTTAATACGTCAGCCATGGCGATATGACCCAGCTAACGCCCAACATCACAGATCCCTTGCGCAAGCAAGGTAAAGAGAGGTCATGCCGAACTCTTCACCCGATCTTGACTCAAAGCCGGCTCGGCTCACTATTCACATGGCCGACGCATTAAAACGAACATGACAGGCTCGATCCTTAGGTTCGATTTTTCTTAGGCCGGTGGAAACCGCTTGCTCTATAGGACCCTTGCCCGGGGCTGTCTACCCCGGGATGTCGAAATACAGGTGCAAAACGAGGGGCTTATAGCCACACAGATGGTCTCCACTGACCCAGGACCTAGCATAGTTGCGAAAAAGAAGAGCAATCTTTTCCAACCTACCTAGGACTCTGAGAAAACACTGTTTTAAGTAAATTAAAACAACAACAACAAAAAAAAAACGGAAACTGCATGTCACGTGAGCTTTCCCCCTTTTTATCCAAACGGTCTTCCCATGTCTAAACCTTACCCGTCACCCCCTCCAGTGAACCGAGAGTGGTTGAGAATACCCGGGAGCCGCCTTTTCAGTATCGAGGTTACAAGGTCCGACAGCCCTTCCGGTTCAGCGGTCCGAACAGTCCGCTACTCCCCCATGGCGGGATCAACAGATAACAGTGAGGGAAACGGAACCCCGCCACTAAGAAACCTCCAGACAATGGAGGAGGTGCTGCGAGCCTTCGAAACTCTCAAGAAGCGCCAAGAAGAGCAGCAAGCCTGGATCGTAGACACCCTACGCCTTTGAGGAACCGTTGATGTTCCCCAACCTGATGGGACCTTCGTCCTCATAGAAGATGAAGAAATACCAGCTCCCCCGGGTCCTCAAACCTATCAGCAGGTCCCACCTCTGCCAAGCTTCGAGATCCCAGCAACGCAAAGCATCTCTCGCTCAAAGCTCCACTCAGGCATCAGTCAAGCAGCTCCGACTTGCCCGCCTCAGCACAGTCAAATTCCCGGCCTTGTGCCCCAAGCTCAGTATCAACAGCACACATACGTGCCTGCTCCACCAGATCCCAATGCATCTCGGTATCCCCCAGGATTCAATCCTCTGCCTCTATACGAGCCTCGTAGCCATAGCCAAAAATCCCAATGCTTACCTGGGACGGGCATCCCAAGCGGATATCCCGACATCTCAAACCTACCACCCGCTAGTCTGCCACTTGGGGCTAATGAAACATTTCCCCAATTCCCAACACAACCCTTAGCGGCCCGGGCCATCACGCCCTTAATTTCAATACTCCAGGGTACGGGATGGTATACACACAACTACCTCCCCAAGACTCCCGAATGGCGATCCCATCGGCCAATCCACCTCCATCTTCGGTTTCCATCCCCGAAAATGGCAACCCGCCTCAACCTGCCGATCCCCACATGGCTTGGTTGATCGAGCAAATGAAGGACATGCAAGGCAAACTAGCAAGTTCTCGAAAAGACTCCCTCATGCCCACTGACCCAAACAAGGTGGTCCCGCTTCCTCCGAAATTCAGGATGCTGGAAATGGAAAAGTTTGACGGGACAGAATGCCCAAAAACCCACATCGACACCTATGTCTTTGGAATGAGAGCCAAAGGGGCAACCCCTCAAAAAATGGCAGATCACTTCCAACATTCTCTCAAATCCATAGCGCTAAGGTGGTTCCTCAACGTAAAGGCAGAAAACCGCTCCACGTGTGACCAAATCTGCGAGATCTTCCTGGAAAAATATCACGCCAACCTTGAGTGGGAGACAAACCGCCACGATCTGCAAGCCACCGAACAAAAGGACGATGAGCCTGTGGGTGAGTTCTACAAAAGATGGAACTGGAAGCTAAGCGAGATAATGGATTCACTTTCCAAGGAGGAATAAATGGACATCTTCCATTCCTGTCTCAAACCATCTCTGAGGACCTTGATCAGCCATCACTTCTATCCAGATCTCCATGCCATGGTCAATGTCGGAACCAAGTTCGAAAAGACCCTGAGCCTTCAAAAGACAACAACAACCCCTGCTTCGTCTTACCGCTATCGGACAAACCTGTCAAATCCAGCACCTATCCCGAACAAAGGAAAATAAGCAGCTGGAATGGTACACTACATTCAAAACCGAGCTCAAGTAAACCGTGATCAGGCACCCCCGAGGAACAACAATCCCCCTCGCATCCCACAATTCCAGCATTTCGACAACCTCGAAATACCTCTGGGCCAAGTATTCGAAGCATTGGTAAAGCCAAATCTTCTCAAGCCTCTCGAGAATTTCCAATCAAAGACTCTCAAGCCCAACATGGATATGAGCAAGTACTGTGCCTTCCACAATTACCCCGGTCACACCACTGACAATTGCTTCGTGCTAAAGTAAGTGGTCTAGGGGCTAATCGAAGAGGGAAATTTGGAACGCCCCCGCGGCCCAAACACTATTGGAAATCCATTCCCCCAAAACGACAGGGTGAACACGATAGCCTTCGATGAAACTCCCGACGAGAGTAGAACTCCTGCAATCTTCGAAACCGTCAACATGCTATCCCGCTACGACTGGGAATGCGAAACCAGAGTCAAACGTTCCCGTGACCGGGAATCCAGGCAAGAACGCCCAAGGGCTAGTGTCTCTCTACGATCTCTGCCACGATCAAGACACACCAATGGATGGATCGAACGCTCCCCGGAGGAGACTGAATCAGATGGCAGCACCGAAAGCGGTCTAGCTTTCACAGACGCAGACTTGCCGATATGTGAAAACAGGCACAACAAGGCCCTCCTCATCCTCATAAAGATAGAGATTTTCTACCTCCCGAACGTCTTGATCGATAACGGCTTCGCAGTCAACATCATGGCCTTGAGTACACTGAAATGCCTCCGCGTCGACCGCTCCCTGATGAGACCTTCGCCTCGGATAATCCGAGCCTACGACTCCACTCCACGCCCTGTCGTAGGAGTAATCAATCTCAGGATCCAATTCGACACACAATTGGAGTCGGTGGAGTTCCAAGTCTTGGAAATCAAACCAACCTTTTCCGCCCTGCTGGGATGACCTTGGCTGCATCAGATGAAGACAGTATCATCTACTCTTCACCAACGCGTGAAATTCATCAACGCCAATGGAAGCCTCGAGGTGATCCGCGGAAGCAGCACGATGGCAAGCGCTTGGCCAGCAAGCTACGACCCAGAAGAAGGTCCCGACATGACCGAATACTCCTCTGTAGGAGAGTCTCCAGCCCTGTCCCGCTATAAAGTGGATCCCTACATCCACGCTCTAAGCCGTGATGAGCTAGAGATCGAAGAGCTCATGAGCCAAGATGACAACTCCGAAATATGCGACTGCGAAGAATGCCTGAAAGAGGATCAAGAGATGGACGCCCAAATGGAGCTGGACCAAGGAGTAGACCCATACTTCACCGAAAACCCTCTTGAAGAAAACTAGCTCATCACCGATCCACTAGTGCAGGACAACCCTCTCGCTGACACGCTCGGACCTCGGATTTCCGTCGAGGTCTGCAAGTTGCATGGCCCCTCCGGAGAAGATCTTCTGGATGACATATGGCCCGACCCAGATGGGCTCCCATTTGCCAAGCGGGTTGATACGGACTGGGGGCTTCTCTTTCAAAACGAGATCACCTTCCCTGATCTCCCGATGCTTTACTTTCTTGTTGAAGGCTCTGGCTATTCTCCCTTAGTAGGCTCGGATATGTTCCATGGCCTTCAATCGGCGTTCATCTAGCAGGGCCAATTCATCATGGCGACTCTGGAGCCATTCGATCTCGTTGATCTGACTTTCCAACAGTACCCGGAGTGAGGGGATTTCTAGCTTGATTGGGAGCACGGCTTCCATTCCGTATGTAAGAGCAAACGGTGTTTCCCCAGTTTCTATTCTGACGGATGTTCTGTAGCCCCAGAGAGCAAGGTGAAGCTTGTCGGGTCAATCTCGACCTCGGACAGCCATTTTCCGAATGATGTTTTCCAAGGTCTTGTTTGCTGCCTCAACGGCTCCGTTAGTTTGGGGCCTGTAGGGAGATGACTTGTGACGGGTTATTCTGAATTCCGCCAGCAGCCTGTCGCATTCCCCTTCGAAGTGGGATCCATTATTGTAAGTGCTCCAATTTGAGTTGTTAGTATTCTCGTTAGAAAATTAATGAAAGTCCTAACATTACTAACATTTCTAACAATTTCTAACCTTTATAACAAAGTGAGGGTAGATTAGGGATTGCCATTTAAAGTTAAACCAAGAAAAGAATCTCAAAAAGCAAAAGAAATTGGAAAAATCCGAATTGGGCAAGTTGAAAAACACAAACTGCTGGAATTTTTGAATATTATTCTTTCTGTTCAAAGCCTGGAGCAGCATTTAGTGCACCAGGCACGTTTACAGAACCCTCCGCGTGGATCCTATTGAAGTTCACAGGGGCCTATAA
This sequence comes from Adenophora triphylla var. japonica, assembly GCA_022495995.1. Taxonomy (NCBI): domain Eukaryota; kingdom Viridiplantae; phylum Streptophyta; class Magnoliopsida; order Asterales; family Campanulaceae; genus Adenophora; species Adenophora triphylla. The sequence goes on along the minus strand of JAFEMH010006104.1, from coordinate 62,250 downwards.
ATTGAACCCTCCTCTCTCAGTCTACACAACACAATTGGCTCATAGAAGCTGTATTCTGGCGAAAAATAGGGAGAAAACAGTGGGAATTCACTAGAATTGCCACCATTTTCTCTTCAATCTTTCCCAAACCCCACTCACTCAAAATAATTTCAAAACATTCTCATACATACTCTCATACATACACCAATCCAAGCTCAAATCATCCCTTAGGAGGAGGATTAGAGAGAAAACATAGAGGACTTAAGTGTTATCTACTTATTTTCTCTTTGACCAACTCTATCATCAAACCCTAAACACATTCAAGCCTTGAATCCACCCAAACACAAATCCAAACACCAAATCTTGATACTCCTCAAGTCAAACACCAAATCTTGATACTCCTCAAGTCAAATTCCAAGCCTAGGAAGATAGGGTGTCACCATTGGTAAAGCCCTCCTTCTCTAAACCCTAAAACTCCCTTTTAACTTCTTGTTCATCTTGTTCTCCTTACTTTGATTTACTTTATGTCTAGTTTAACTTAAATCTTGACCTAAGATGGTCATCTTGAAGTTCATCTTCATGAATGACCATCTCAAATGGTCCACATTTTAAATCTCTAGTTGATTTTTCTCTTTAATTTCATCTCTACAAAATTCCCCTTCCCAAGCAAATGAAATGCTTAAGTCCTAATGTACCCCAAGGATGGTTTGATATAGTAGATCACCACTAAAATGTATAGTGACTACTAATCAAAACCTAGGGAAATGGGGACAAGCATGGATGCCAAACCCCCTTTAAAATCATGTTTTCCTTCTTGAGAAGTTGCTGTCCAGTAGCAATTTTCTAAGACCCCAGTCCATGGTCTAATTTTTTGGACACAGATAAACTTGGAATTTGGTGTTTACTACAAAATACTTTTTGTATCCAACATCTAGAGCTTTCCAGACATATTTTTACTTTATTTTTTACGTGAGTAAAACTCCCTTTTTTAAATTTTCATTTAAAGGTCAGTTCATCAGTCTCTGGAAATCCAGATTTCACATCTGAGATTTCCAGAAGGTTTTGGTCCCTCAAATCATCTCCAAAATGGGAAGTTTTTTTACAGAAACCTTATTTAAGGTATTTTGAACATTTTTCATTCTCGGACTTTTCCCAGATTCTGGAGTTTTCAAGCCATAAAGTCCATTTCGAAATCAAGTGTCCACTGCCTTTTTCATTCTGGCAGAAATGGTTTTCAACTTCCAAAAATCTTTTTAGTACCAAATCTCAACCCAAAAATCACACCAAAAATCATGGGATCTTTCCAAAGTCTAATAAAGAATTCCCAATTTTTACTTTCCTCAGTTTCAACTTATTTTGGCCAAAGTAACACACACACACACACACACACAAACAAATGGTTTTAGCTTGGAAGACTCGTTTTACGAGGCATTCCGGGTGCACACTAACGTCCTTCCCGGCGTATAACGTGACCTCCGAACCTAAATCTCTAATCTCGGGCATTTTTCAAAGTTTTGGCCCTTAAAACAAAAATGGCGTGGCGACTCCGTTTGATTTCAAAAATCGGGTACATCACAGTGGCGACTCCGCTGGGGATAAGGAATAAGCTTTTTCTAAAAAAAAATGAATGATATTTGGTATATTGGTGGAAACCATTAAACTTCCCGTTATCGCCTCCTAACACGAGTCGGGGATAAATTGTGGTTTAACAATCCCACATACCGGTATCATTGCTTACAAAAAAAAAAAAGCTTTTGAGGGTCAAGCTTCCGTCCCGACATTAAAAATCATTTGTTGTGTGTGTTGATTTTTGCACATTTTTCGTGTTGTTTTGGCCGCCTCGGAAAAAGTCAAAATTTTGACTGTCGGAATCATGTCCCTAACTGTTGGAATTTTTGTGTTTATGTGCTTATATGTGCATTTACTTTCAAAAAAAAAAAAATTCAAAAAAAAAAGAATTTCAAAAAAAAGGAGTTTCAAAAAAAAAAAGAAAATTTTCAAAAAAAAAATCATGCATCATTCTTTTTAAGACACATGAAAAAAATATTTCTATTTTACTCAGAAAAGAAGATAGACTGCTTGCACACTACGCGCACGTGACCTTACACTGCACACTACGTCCCTAACCCGGGGAAATCCTTGTCGCGGCCCGTTTGGTCTTATTACGCCTCTCGGTGCAAGCACAGGACTACCCAAACATCCCATGGAGCCTCGTGTCGACCATGCACTTGTCCGTGACACACTTTGTCCGAGACCCGATTGATTTTTAGTCTGGTCTGTGTCATGCCCTGTCTGTGTATAGACCTTTCCTTTCAAGCCTTAGTCGGCATACCAAGTCAATATCTTTCGGGCCCCTAATCAGTCGAAGTTCTGCCGGTTTTCCGTCATGGACTTTGACCAGATATTGACTGGCGTCTTGACTTTGACTATGACTAGCACAAATTATACACTGACTCCCAGCATGACACTGAGTCATCAAGGATTAATGATTATTCCATGCCTAATTACGGCCTAATTGACGACAAGTCAAGATCAATTGTGGACATTCATCAGTCCAAATCATGCCGACTTTTCGTCGAGCCCTCGGACATGATCTTGACTTTTGACGTCAGCTTTGTCCGTAATTTACATCGAATGCTCGTTAAGACTCGATTACCCGCCGAGACTTTTAGGATCGTTTTCTTTCGGTCGGTGGGACCCGCTTGCCCTATAGGACCTCGCCCGGGGCCGTCCACCCCGGGAGCTCGAAATACAAAGTGGAATACGAGGGGCTTATAGACGTAGTGACGGGGCCCACCGATCCAGATCCGCAGTAGTTTGCGAAAAGAAGCACAATCTTTACCAACCGATTAGGTTAATAAAACATGTTTTAAGTAAACGTGAACAAATAACCGCATGTTGCATGAGCCCAAAGCCCAAACACCTACCCTCCTTCATTCCTGGACATCCGAACCCTCGTGCCTTTTACCCCGCACTCCTCACAAAGGTTGGTTCGGACACCGGGTCACCGTTTGATCGGTTGGGAAGAGTCAAGCGGATCGTCGCCTTCGCCGTTTATTCCGACTCCGGGTTTGTAATGTCCGCATCGCCCGGTAATGATGGGGACAACGTCACTCCGCCTCCCGGGACTTCTCAAACAACCGCAATGGAATCGGTTAGAGAACGGATGAGAGTGCGACAGAAGCACAAAACAACGGCCTTATGGAGGCTATCAAAAGCCATGGATTGGCCGCCGGTCTCAACCAGATGGCACCTTCATTTGTGGAAGAAGAGGAAGACCTCAATCCCGCTCTTGGTCAACCCGACTACTCCAGGATGCCACCACCGGCCTCCCACGGTACTACCACCAGTGAGCCCATGCTCCTCGATCTCTAGGTCGGCCGGCTCCCTAGCTGAGACCACTGGATCTACGGATCTACGACGGCCGACGGGACGCCGGTTCGCAATGCCTCGGATGGGGACAAAGTCGCACAAAATGCCTTCCCATGGTTGGGGATATCCGGAATGCCACCACGGTTTGGTTCGGGGCAACGGTGAGCCCTCCTCGTAATGATGCTAGCTCCGCTCCTCACACGGCTTTCGCAAACCCATTTCTCACTCGGGGTTTAATGGGTTACCAAGCCCCCATCCCAGTTTCATCGAATCACCAGGGACCATAGTATCCTCTCGGTTATGTATCCTCGCCACAACCACCATGCAATTCAACAACCGGGGACGGCGGCCCGCACTTAAGCCTACTTATGGGCCTCACTCCGGAAATCCAAGCCATTTGGCTACCTCGAGATCTACCTCCATCTTCTCTCGCCGATTGGAAGCCAACGACAAGTCGCCGGGTTCTATCCCTTTGCCCAAGCTCCTACCTACACTCCCAGGTAATTTGGGCCAAGGACAGTTTTCACCTATGCTCCGGGATATGGTATTCCTTCCACCAATGCACCACCAACGGCTAGTCCTCTTCCCGGCTCAAATATCGGCTCGGGCATTCCCGCTCCACCTTTGGATCCCCAATTGGCTTGGTTTATGGAGCAACACAAGGAAATGAAAGCGCAGATCGCTGAATTGACCGTCAAAAGGAACACCTGCTCTTCGGCCTACAGATCCCGACTCAATTGTACCCCGCCTCACAAGTTCATGATGCCCAATCTCGAAGCTGTTTGATGGAAGTGCGTGCCCTAAAACTCACTTGGACACCTACACTTTGGCAATGAAAGCTAAGGGATGCACAAACCGGCGGTTGGCCGACTACTTGATCTCTCTTTGAAGTCGGGGGCTTTGAAATGGTTTTTCCGATTGCGGCTGAAGCTAGGGCTACTGGGAACAGATTACCGGTACTTTCACGGATAAGTATAAAGCCAACTTGGAATAGGAAACAAACAGAGTTGACTGCGGACAACGGTGCGGCACCACGATGAGAATATTGGGGATTTCTATAAAAGGTGGAACCCGAAGCTTAGTGAAATGGCCATTCCTCCCTCGACGAGGAGCGCTTAGACATCTTTCGGTCATGCTTGAAGCCGTATTTGAGAGCTTCCCTCGGTCACTTCCCTAAGGCGACTTGCGTGCAATGGTTAATTCCGGGGCTAAGTTCGAAAAGGCTTACAATCGGCGGCCATTGCTGCACACGCTACGTATACCGGGTTTCTTCAACCTCCAACACGGCTCTCGCCCAACCAAAAGGTAAAGAAGTGATTAGCTATGCGGGACAGATCTGTAACAATGCCACTTCCTTTGTTCCCAAGAAACATGATGCATCCAGTCCCGGCTCCAAGACTTGAGAAACTTTGGGATGCCTTTGAGTGATATCTTCAGAGGTTTGGTGAGAGAAGGTTTGCTCCTAGGCCTTTGGAAAATTATCGGCCTAGAAACCCCAATGCTCCTTTGGATACCTCCAAGCATTGTGCCTTTCATCGCACTCATGGGCACTGACGGATGATTGCGTCCCCCATCGATTTGTGCCGTCGGCCGCATGGATCCGGTGGTCTCGTGGTTGGGAGCCGGGCGACCCGAAAATCGAGGAGCATGGGTTACAGTAATGGCACCATAGGAGGTGGGTGGCGGCATCCTGGTGTAATCGGGCGACCGAGAGTGGGGTTGGCATCCTCGTCTTCTTCCACGGTGAAGGTGCCATCCGGATTGAGGCTGGCGGCCGACCGTGACTCTTAATAGCCTCCATAAATTTGTTTAGCCGTGCTTCTGTCGTAACCTCATACGTTTCGCTAGCCGATTCCACTTTGTTGCTCTGTCGAGGGGTCCCGGGAGGCGGAGTGATGTTATCCCCATCATTGCGGCCGATGCGGACATTACGAAACCCGGAGTCGGAACAAATGGTGAGGGCGACGATGCGCTTGACTCTTCCCAACCGATCAAACGGTGACCCGGTGCCCGAAACCAAGCTTTGTGCGGAGGCTGCGGGGAAAGGACATGAAGGTTCGGATGTGCGGGAATGGAAGGAGGGTAGGTGTTTGGGCTTTTGGCTCATGCAACATGCGGTTATTTGTTCATGTTTACTTAAAACATGTTTTATTAACCTAATCGGTTGGAAAAGATTGCTCTTCTTTTTCGCAAACTACTCGATTCTGGATCGGTGGGCCCCGTCACTACGTCTATAAGCCCCTCGTATTCCACTGTATTTCGACCTCGCGGGGTGGACGGCCCGGGCGAGGGTCCTATAGGGCAAGCGGGTCCCACCGACCGAAAGAAAAACGATCCTAAAAGTGCGGCGGGTAATCGAGTCTTAACGAGCATTCGATGTAAATTACGGACAAAGCCGACGTCAAAAGTCAAGATCATGTCCGAGGGCTCGACGAAAGTCGGCATGATTTGACCGATGGGCGTCCACAATTGATCTTGACTTGTCGTCGGTTAAGCCGTAATTAGGCATGGAATATTCATTAATCCTTTATGACTCGGTGTCAATGCCGGGAGTCGATGTATAATTTGTGCCGGTCGAGCCGAAGTCAAGGCGCCGGTCAATATCTTGGTCAAAGTCTGCGGCGGAAAACCGGCATAACTTCGACTGATAAGGGTCCCCGAAAGATATTGAGTCGGTATGCCGACAAAGGCTTGAAAGGAAAGGTCTATACACGGACAGGGCATGACACAGACCAGACTAAAAACCAACCGGGTCTCGGACAAAGTGTGTCACGGACAAGTGCATGGTCGACACGAGGCTCCATGGGATGTTTGGGTAGTCCTGTGCTCATCCGAGAGGCGTAATAAGACCAAACGGACCGCGACAAGGATTTCCCCGGGTTAAGGACGTAGTGTGCAGTGTACGGTCACGTGCGCGTAGTGTGCAAGCAGTCTATATTCTTTTTCTGAGTAAAATAGAGATTTTTTTATGAGTCTTAAAAATATGATGCATGATTTATTTTATTTTTTTGAGAATTTTCTTCTTCTTTTTTTTTTGAAAATTTTTTTTTTTTGAAATTTTTTTTTGAAATTTTTAATGAGCACATAAGCACGTAAGCACGAAAATTCCGACAGTTAGGGACATTATTCCGACAGTCAAAATTTTGACTTTCTCCGAGGCGGCCAAAACAACATGAAAACTGTGCAAAAATCAACACACACACAAAAACGATTTTCGAAGCCGGGACGGAAGCTTGACCCTCAAAAGCTTTTTTTTTTTGAAAACGGTGATACCGGTACGTGGGATTGTTAGACCACAATTTATCCCCGACTCGTGTTAGGAGGCGATAACGGGAAATTTAGTGGTTTCCACCAATATACCAAATACCATTTTTTTTTTTTAAAAAGCTTAGTTTTCCCCAGCGGAGTCGCCACTGTGATGATGTGTATCCGAAAATTTTCCCATTTTTTGTGTTTGAAAAAATCAACGAAAACGGAGTCGCCACGCCATTTTAATTTTGAGGGCCAAAACTTTGAAAAAAGCCCGAGATCAGAGATTTAGGCTCGGAGGTCATGTTACGCGTCGGGAAGGACGTTAGTGTGCACCCGACGCGCCTCGTAAAACGAGTCTTCCAAGCTGAAAATCAGTTGTGTGTGGGTGTGTGTATGTGTTTTGGCCAAAATAAGTTGAAACTCAGAAAAGTAAAAATTGAGATATCTTTTTAAGACTTTAAACTGATCCCATGATTTTTTGGAAGATTTTTGGGTTGAGATTTGGTACTCAAAAGACCTTTTGAAGTTGAGAGCCATTTCTGCCAGAATGAAAAAGGCAGTGGACCTTTGATTTTGAAAGGGATTCAAGGGTCTTAAAACTTCATAACCTGGATAAACTCAGAGAATGAAAGTTGTTCTAGACACCTTAAATAAAGTTTGTGCGAAGGAATTTTCCATTTTGGAGAAGATTTGAGGGGTCAAAACCTTCTGGAAACCTCAGATATGAGATCTGGATTCCCAGAAGCTGATGAACTAGCCTCTGAAAGAAAATTTGAAAAGAGGATTTTTACTCACCCAAAAAATAAAGTAAAAATATGTCTGGAAAGCTCTAGATGTTGGATACAAAAAGTATTTTGTAGTTAACACCAAATTCCAAGTTCATCTGTGCCCAAAAATTAAGACCATGGACTGAGGTCTGAGAAAATTGCTACTGGACAGCAACTTCTCAAGAAAGAAAATATGATTTTAAAGGGGGTTTTGCATCCATGCTTGTCCCCATTTCCCTAGGTTTTGGTTAGTGATCACTAGACATTTTAGTGGTGAATCAACTATACCAAACCATCCTTGGGGTACATTAGGACTAAGCATTTCATTTGCTTGGGAAGGGGAATTTTATCCTTTGAAATCAAGATTTTATGCTTGAAAATGGTTTTTTAGGGTTTTGAAAATGAGTTTTCTTTGCAAGAAAGTAAGAAAGATTAAAAATAATGTTGATCTTTGTAGAAGATCATCCATGGAGATGGTCTTCCATGGTGATCTTCTTAGATCTAAAGCAAAAAGATGAAGGAACTACATTTTGTAGTTTGAAGATGCATGCATGGATGAGATTTAGGGTTAGGAAGAGGAGGGTTTACCAATCTTCCTTGTGTTCTTGAGTGTTTGGCTTGAGTGTATGAGTGTTTAGGGCTTTAATATGAGAGTGAATGGATGAGTATGAGTTGGGAAAGATTGGAGAGAAAATGGTGACAATTCAAGTGAATTCTCACTGTTTTCTCTCTATATTTTGCCAGAGGTTCGGTGCAAAATGTGTTCTTCCCCCTTATTTTTGTGACTGGAGGGCTCAATTTATAGCCCTCGTGAAAATGCAAACTCATCCGCGCGGATGGATCCAGTCCGGCGTGCCTTTGTTCATTAAATGCAGCTTCAGCTTTGGACAAGAAGAATATTTCTTTTCAAAATTCAAATTAACAGCCAGTTTTTGTGTTTCCAGCCATTGCCATTTTTGGTTTTCTTCTTTTGTTTTGCTTTTTGAGATTCTTTTTAAGGTTTAACCTTAAATAACAATGCCCATTTTACCCTCACTTTGTTAGAAATGTTAGGATAGTTAGGAATTGTTAGAAATGTTATAACTTTCGTTAATTTTCTAACGAAAATTCTAACAAGCTCAAATTGGAGCACTTACACCAAGCGTCACAAGACATTGGCACTTCGGGCATTATCTGCAGTCTCTCCCTCAACCACATGGTAAGCATAGCGGGACTCCCTCCCCACATGTATCGGCTGCCGATCGCCATCCGACCTATGCCCAGGAACGTCTCGCCCAAGACCAAAGGCACGATGTCTCCTCATTCAGATCGCCTCACCAGGTCCAAGACATCTTGTGATGGCACACACCCAGGGATGTGAACGTGAACAAAGTAGCGATCGCGCACAGAGCAAACGCGTCCCACGCGAAGACGCTCCCCTCACTACCAGCAAATCTATCGGGCAGCCCCGAAATGTCGACATAATCAGTGTTCAATATCAGCATCCCGTATGCTTCTCCCGCCGAGATACCAAGCAGAGACACTAACTTCTCAACAGTGGCCATGCCACCAGCATAGGGAAGAACTAGCCTGCCAGTCTCAGTCCTCCTGAATGGCCGGAAATCTTCGAACGTAGGAGTGATTTTGTTGTACGAAAAGTTGTACACATTCCTCCGTACGTCCCAGAAGCGAGCCGCTGCTCTCAAAAGATCCCAATCTGGCATGAGCTCCTTCAGAGCCCAAACAGATTTCATCCCGTAACAGCCCTCAAAAAACCCCTTATTTTGCCTCGTGTGGTTCCGTACCCACGACTGAAAATTATCCAAGTATCGTTCTTGCATCAGAGATGATAACTTAGGAAAGGGAGCCATGAAAGAAAGTGAAGGAAACCTTAGGAATTTGAAAGAAATACAGCTAATGGACTAAGGCAAACGCGCAGTTCTTACAAATTGCAAAGCTGAAACTGCAATTTAAAAGACTCTGGAATTTCATCATCAGTTCGGTCGGACTCTCTCTGTAGTTGACTTGGTCAACTCTGCAGCCAGCTGCTCTCAAAATTGGAAACAATTCCAAACCAAGCCCTGTTCATGCTTTTGTGAATCTGCGTGCTCCCATGATTTCAATTAACCAAAGCCAACACCACTTCCGCCCCGGGCTCGTGCAATTAATTAATAATCAGTGCATATAGGCATAAATTTTGACCCGTTTAATTTTTCATGCATGTTTCATATTATTTATTTTTAATCAACCTACTTGCTTATTTGCCAAAATAAAAAGAAGGTAATCACTAAATAGATGTGCAAAGTACAGGTTCCGCCTCAAGGGCACCTTTTCAAATATAAGTCAAATTGTTCCGGACAATACACGCATTTTGTCTAAAAAGCAATAAAAGAGGACTACTCAGAGTCCTGCTCGTTGTGAATACCCCGTCCCGATGCAACACGCATTCGGAAGTTTAAAATAAATAATCATGGAAAGTCGAACCGAAATGGGATATTCATTAAGTGGCACTCGCTTTAAACCATATTAAAAATATTAGTTTAATTTTTATGAGAGTCGCCACTGTGACGATGTTGAAATTTTCCAACTCGCGGAAAAAATCAATTTTTCGTTTCTTTGAAAACCAAATAAAAACCGGAAAAACGGAGTCGCCACGCCATTTTTGTTTTAAGGGCCAAAACTTTGAAAAATGCCCGAAATAAGAGATTTGGGTTCGAAGGTCACGTTACACGCCGGGAAGAACGTTAGTGTTCACCCGGAATGCCTCGTAAAACGAGTCTTCCAAGCATAGAAACCATTTGTGTGTGTGTGTGTGTGTGTGTGTGTTACTTTGGCCAAAATAAATTGAAACTGAGAAAAGTAAAAATTGGGAATACTTTATTAGACTTTGGACAGATCCCATGATTTTTGGTATGATTTTTGGGTTGAGTTTTGAGATTCAAAGGATTTTTTGAAGTTGAAAACCAATTCCGCCAGAATGAAAAAGGCAGTAGACACTTGACTTTGAAATAGATTTAAGGGCTTTAAAACTTCATAATCTGAGGAAACTCAGAGAATGAAAGTTGTTCCAGACACCTTAAATAAGATTTCTGTAAAATAATTTTCCATTTTGGAGATTATTTGAGGGACCAAAACCTTCTGGAAATCTCAGATATGAAATCTGGACTTCCAGAGACTGAGGAACTGACCTTTAAAAGAAAATTTGAAAAAGGGAGTTTTACTCATGCAAAAAATAAAGTAAAAATATTTATGGAAATCACTGGATATTGGCTACAAAAAGTGTTTTGTAGTCAACACCAAATTCCAAGTTTATCTGTGTCCAAAAAATTAGACCATGGACAGAGGTCTTAGAAAATTGCTACTGGACAGCAACTTTCTTTAAGAAGAAAAACATGATTTTAAAGGGGGTTTGGCATCCATGCTTGTCCCCATTTCCCTAGGTTTTGATTAGTGATCACTTGACATTTTAGTGGTGAATCAACTATATCAAACCATCCTTGGGGTACATTAGGACTAAGCACTTCATTTGCTTGGGAAGGGGAATTTTATTCTTTGAAAATGAGATTTGATGTATGAAAATGATTTTTTAGGGTTTTGAAAATGCATTTGCAAGTAAGTAAGAATACTTTGAAGATAATGTTGATCCTTGTTGAAGATTAACCATGGAGATGAACTTCCATGGTGATCTTCTTGGATCTAGGGCAAGAAGATGAACAAACTACATTTTGGAGTTTGAAAATGCATGCATGGATGAATTTTAGGGTAAGGAGAGGGAGGTTATACCTATCTTCCTTGTGTTTTGTGTTTGAATGGATTCAAAGGCTTGAATGTGTTTAGGGTTTGAAAGTGTTTAGGGTTTATGATTTGAGTTGGTTAAAGAGAAAACAAGTAGATAACAATGAAGTTCTCTATGTTTTCTCTCTAATCCTCCTCCTAAAAGGGTGATTTGAGCTTGAGTTAGTGTATGTATGAGAGTATGTATGAGAGTGATTTGAAAGTATTTTGAGTGAGTGGGGTTTGGGAAAGATTGAAGAGAAAATGGTGGCAATTCAAGTGAATTCCCACTGTTTTCTCCCAATTTTTCGCCAAGGTGCTGTTGCAAATTGTGTTGTTGCTTCTCATTTCTGTGACTGAAGGCCTCAATTTATAGCCCTCTGAAAGTGCCAAAGTCATCCGCGCGGACGATAAAGGAAGCGTGCACTGTTCATTAATTACAGCTTCAGGCTTTGGACACAAGGAATAAAATTCAAATTAAGCAACAAAAAATGTCCCAGCCATTTCTATTTCGGGTTTTTGACCATTTCTTTTGCTTTTTTGATTCTTTTCCATGGTTTATCCTTAAATAACAATGCCCACTTTACCCTTGCTTGGTTAGAAATGTTAGGAATTGTTAGAAATGTTAGGAATGTTAAAACTTTCGTTAATTTTCTAACGAAAATACTAACAACTCAAATTGGAGCACTTACAGTAGCCCCTCGGCGACGGTGCTTTCGAAGGAAGCGGGGTCGTCGATAAGAGTAAGGCTCCATATTTGACAGGATGATCAAGTGATCGAGTGGTTGAACCTGGTGATAGGCTACCTACGTATCCCGAATGGGGAATCAAGCCGGCCGTAGTTTGGGTCTTTGACCCTGGAGATGATGGCGTTTTAGGTGCCTCGAACCTTGATGAGCGAGTCGATTGCTGAGAGAAACTCTGTTGGGGATAAGAATGACCATTTTGGTCTGGTGGCTGAAATTGTGTATCCGCTCTGCTGGGGATAGGAATGACCATTTTGGTCTGGTGACTGAGATTGTATATCCGCTCTGCTGGGGATAGGAATGACCATTTTCGGTCTGATGGCTGGAGTTGTATATCCGCTCTGCTGGGGATAGGAATGACCATTTTCGGTCTGATGGCTGGACCTGATGATAGGCTACCTACGTATCCTTAAGAGGAATCAAGCCAGTCGTAGTTCGGGTCTTTGACCCTGGAATGACTATTTTGAGGTGTCAACCTGGTAATGATGGCGTTTTAGGTGCCTCTGACCTTGATGATGGCGTTTTAGGTGCCTCGGACCTGGATTGATGATGGCGTTTTAGGTGCCTCGGACCTTGACGATGATGGCTTTTTAGGTGCCTCGGACCTTGATGATGGCATTTTAGGTGCCTCAGACCTTGATTTGAAATGTTTTCCCTTAATGGTTTGGGATGGATGGTCCTTCGGTGGACTTCGTCTGCTGCCGAAGGAGAGGGTGACCATTTTGGTCGGGTGGCTGGACCTAATGATAGGCTACCTACGTATCCTTAAGAGGAATCAAGCCAATCGTAGTTCGAAACGCTGCTGGGGGTTTCGTTGGAGAAAAATCGGGCTTACGTTTTACGGCCGTTGATGATAATGAGGAGAGAAGCGGGATTTTGTCAACTTCGCTGGGGATTTTGTTAGCTTTGGCTGGGGAAGACGGGCTTACGTTTTACGGCCGTTTGATGATTTGGATGAAAGAAACGGGATTCTGTTATCTTTCTCGGAGAAGTCGGACTTATATTTTACTGCCGTTGATGATTTTGATGAAAGAAACGGGATTCCGTTAACTTTCTCGGAGAAATCGGACTTACGTTTGACTGCCGTTGATGATTTTGATGAAAGAAACGGGATTCCGTTAACTTTCTCGGAGAAATCGGACTTACGTTTGACTGCCGTTGATGATTTTGATGAAAGAAACGGGATTCCGTTAACTTTCTCGGAGAAATCGGACTTACGTTTGACTGCCGTTGATGATTTTGATGAAAGAAACGGGATTCCGTTATCTTTCTCGGTGAAATCGGACTTACGTTTGACTGCCGTTGATGATTTTGATGAAAGAAACGGGATTCCGTTATCTTTCTCGGAGAAATCGGACTTACGTTTGACTGCCGTTGATGATTTTGATGAAAGAAACGGGATTCCGTTATCTTTCTCGAAGAAATCGGACTTACGTTTGACTGCCGTTGATGATTTTAATGAATGAAACGGGATTCCGTTATCTTTCTCGGTGAGATCGGACTTACGTTTGACTGCCGTTGATGATTTTGATGAAAGAAACGGGATTCCGTTATCTTTCTCGGAGAAATCGGACTTACGTTTGACTGCCGTTAGGGTTCCTTTGAAAGGGGGTTAACTTTGGTTGACTTTGGTTAAGTCTGTTAAGTTGAGGACTAAACTGCAGAGTCCTGGAATTTTAAAGGGCAAAATGGTCATTTTGCCACTTCCTTTTCATCCGCGCGGACCAGAACGCGACCTGGACTGGTTTAAATGAAGGGCCGCCGCCCTTCCCCTTCTTCCTCACCTTTTTTTCCAGTTTTTCGAGAGAGACGAGGGAGAGAGTGCAAAAACCGCCATTGTTGGCCAAAAAAGCTTCGAAATCTTCCGATTTTCTTCGATTTTCAAGCAATGGAACACGGGGAAGCTGCTATCCAAGGCCAAGGACGCGGTCCGGTTGCGGAGAGACGATTAGAGCTTGTTCGAATGAGGAGGCATTACACCCTTTCGCAATCGATTGCGGAGGAGCCGTACCCCGATGCATGGCAACATTGGGCTTCTGATCCGAGTCTCCGTACGGTATACTTCGAATCTCTTCATTCCTTTTGTCGATTTTTCATTTGAAATTGATTTTTTGGTGATTTTTTTTTTTTAGATCCGAAAGTTTTGATGTTCTTGGACTTGAAATTTGATTTTGATGCTTTGCATGTTGTAATGAGTATATGGGTAATGCATTTTATTTGAAAAAAAGAATGGGCATTTTGCCAAAAAAAATTTTTTTAAATTCGAAAATTGCATTTTTTTTAAATTCAAAAATTATGTTTTTTTTTTTGACACTGAAATTGGATTTTTGATGATTTGCATGTTGCAATGTGTTTGAAAAGAATGGGCATTTTGCCATTTTTTTTTTGTTGTTGTTTTTTTTTTGAAATATGAAATGATAAGGAATTCGTCCGAATTTGGGACGGACATGAATGTATGCATGTATGCACTCTTGTAGGATTTTTTTTTTGCAATGGGATGATGAACGATATGAATGCATTTTTTTTTTGTGATTTTCTATGAAAAGTGGGACGGATTTTTCGTTCCCTTTGATTGAATGAATGATTTGAAAAAATTGTTTATGTATGCTATTTCATGAAAAATGGGACGGAAAATTTTTTTTGTTGACTCAATGCCCCCCTTTTTTTTATGTATGAATGAATGAATGGTTGTTGAAAACTCTTTTCCTCTGTGCAAGAAAAGTGGGCTGAGTCCATTGTATACCGTTATGCTGCCCGATTTTTTTTTCAAAATTTTATGTCTATGATGCATGTGTATGCTTTTTTTTTTTGAATGCAATTTTTTTTTTGAATGCAAATTTTTTTTTGAATGCAATTTTTTTTGACTCTTTCTCTTTTTTTTTTTCAATTGCAGGGTGGAGATCGCTTTGTGACGCAGCAGCTTAACAAGATGAAGACTCGAGGATCAGTGGAGTCTGTGGTAGACCTGTGGGACCGGCTTCCAGTCTTGGGCCAAGGAGCTTTGATGAGTCCGAGACAGATCGTCATTGGGACCGGGCTGTACGAGTTTATCGAGTGCCTGAGGGGGTTGGTTAAGTTCTCCAAGAGCAAGGGTCTGATCTTCGCTTTGGCACAGCACTGGTGGGACGCGACCCACACATTTCATTTTTTCTAGGGAGAGGCCACAGTCACGCCTTCCGACTACGCAGCGATCACAGGCCTGTCCTTTAAAGGACGGAGCGTTGAGTGGAGAGACGGCTACAGTGACAGGGACCTACAGGATCTTTTGGGCTTTACCCCCATTCCCAAAAAGGGGATGGGGATGGAGTATGCCGTGGTCTACGGGAAGATCGTAGAGACCATCGGGAATTACGAGGCTGGGGACGAGAGAGTGGGTGCGGTGCAGGTTGCCAGGGCTTTCTTGTGGTTTGCCTTTTCGAGCACACTTTTTGGACACGCCGAGGGGACGGCGATGTTTGCTTTGCTGAGGAGTTTGGAGGATGTGGAGATGGCTGGGGAGGTCTCTTGGGGAGAGGCAGGGCTGGCAGAGCTCTATTTTGCCTTGGATCGATACAGCCGGAAGGCTGTCAGCTCTTTGACATGCTTCGAGTTTCCTCTGGAGGTACAAGCTTTCTTTTTGCTTTCTCTCTTTTCTTTAAGCACGTATTCCTCATTTTTTTTTTGCACCGGATTGATGGGATTTTCCCTTTCGCAGGTATGGGCTTTGGAGTTCTTTCACGTCACGATGTGGCGGCAGCCGGAGGAGTACATCGGGGCATACCCGGCCATGCTCTCCTGGAGCAAGCATGCTCGGGAGAAGAGAGGTTCTAAGGGGCGCACGACCCTTAAGTACAGGGAGTGCCTGCCTTTGACGAGGGCTGAGACGGATGAGGGGATGATATTCTACCCCTGGGACCGCTTCGATGTGGAGCAGCTGAAGGGTGCCGAGATATGGACCGTGCAGCGGAGGATTTTGAGGGGCTTGACTTGCGACGTGTACTATCTGGGAGAGAGAGTGACGCGTCAGCATGGCGTGAACTCGCCTTTGATGGCTCCAGTGGAGCCTCCTGCCGACATGATGCATCCGAGCGAGAGGTCGGAGACACAGGGCGATGCAGGTGGCCAGCACTTCTCGGCATTTGTGGCGATTGAGCAGTATCCGGTATTCATCTTGAGGAGGTTGAGGATGCCCCAGGTCCTTGAGCGAGAGGGGGTAGGGATCGTACGGTACTCGCGGACGGACTTTTCATATGTCCAGGATGGGGTCCGATTGAGGGTGCAGATCCCTCAGCCTGAGCGGCTTCCACGAGCTTTTCAGCCTCGTCCGGGTATGAAGGTATGGCTTCTCCTTCCCACCTCTTTTGTTTCTGTCTTTTCCCTTCTTTCCTGTCATCATTTTTCGCCTCAACTATTTCTGACGCTTTTGCTTCCGTGCAGTTTCCGGAGGTGGTCGTGGAGAAGCTGACGAAGCAGGTGATCGGGGCTAAGAGATTCATCAGGAGGATGGTTGCTTGTGGGGCCCCTCAGGCTAGGGCGAGGCGAGCACAGCCGGCGCCTGTCGAGCGGGAGACTTCCCCTGAGCCTTCTGAGCGTTCTTCCGAGACTCCTCTTTCTCCTCTCATAGATCCCAGCGTGGTGCTGCCTTCGGACCACGTCATTCTCGGGGATCCGTACGGGCAGGGGCATGTCTGGCATCACGGTGGGTCTTCTTCACACGTCCAGGAGTCCGACGCATTCACCTTCGGATATGACTTCTTTGCAGATCTTGGTTTGCCGTATCAGAGCGTGCCGGTTGGTCCTGACGAGCCTTCTTCCGGGGACGAGGACGATGATTCTGAGCCCGAGACATTCATGGCTATCGAGGAGGCGGGCCCGAGCTGCAAGAGGGGCCGGGGGAAAGCACCGGCCACCGAGGATTCTGACTGACGATTTTCTGAGATTGATTTTTGGGACTGGGATTGTGCTTATTCAGACAGATACATTTTATGCACATTTTTTTTTGCTTTTCTCTTTTTTTTTTTGGAATGTAATGATTTAGGATTTTATTTTATTTTATCTATCATGAATGCAATTTTATATGAATGCATTGTTGCATGAGCCCCGGTTTTTTTTTTGGCAAGGGTGTGAGTGTTTGGTATGTGAACTATTTGGGCAGGCTTTGCACAGGTTTCGAGCAACCGGGATGAAAATATTCCTCCGTGGTGCAGCAGTTTGGACTGTTGCAGATTTTCTTCTGGTGATGGCATTTATGTCCGCGCGGATAGGACAGGAATCTGAAAGAGTTCATTTATTTCGGTGGTTGGATCTTATTTGGCCCATAAATGCCACCTGAAACTTCATCTTCTTCAGTTCAAACTGGAATTTCGGGAGAAAGGAGGGAAAAGCCATGGAAATGCCCAAAAATTCTCCAAAATTATCCAAAGAAATCCAAATGTCATTCTTTGAAAAGTTCAAGGAGTGGTGTAGAGAGATTATGCAAGAGAGGAGGTCATTTTTCGAAGAAAGGTACAAGGTGAAGTGCTTATGGTCCCTCAAAGAATTGGTTCCGGACTATGACCTCTTGAGAGCTTCTTCCTCATTTTGGGACACTAGAAGGCATGTTTTTTGCTTCTCTTACAATGAAATGGTCCCGATTGTTGAAGAATTTTGGGCTTTGCTTGGTGGTCCTGAGGTGGAGGAGATTGCAATTCCTTTGCCCGGAGGAGCCTCTTTTGTTGACAAGCTGTGCAACCTTCTTCATCTTTCCCCGGAGGAGGTACAAGGTATGATCTGTGGTCCCGATCATTTTAACATTTCTGGTCTCCCTGATAGATTTAGGGGCTTAGGCTTGCTTGACGATGCCTATTGAGATGCCTTTGCACTTTGCATGTTCGGGACCTTGTTCATGGTTTATTCTTTTGGGATCTGTCATCGGGCTCTGCTAGATGTAGTCGTTCTCACCGTCGCGGCGTAGACGTTGTACCTTTGATCATGGGAGAAACTTTTCATGCTCTGGACAGGCTGGCTACCGGGAGACGGTATATGCACGGGGGCAGCCCGTTTCTCTTGACTTTGTGGCTGATGGAGCGTTTGGGGATTCTTCGGGAAACTTCTGATATGATCAAGCCTTGGACATTCGCCAGGAGAGGGGTTTTGGTGGATTTTGATGATCAGGGCTCGTGGGCGCGATGGATGGCTGGTCGTCAGACTGAAGATATCAGATGGTCGGTGCCTTATTGGCGAGTGGAGACTTGGAGAGTACTTCAGGATGGATCTCCCGTGGTTATGCTTCCGGGCTTTCACCCGGCCTTTTACATTCCGTCCTTGGTTCTGAGACAGTTCGGTTTGGAGCAGGTTCCTTTGGAGGACTTTGATGATATAGCCACCAGGGTGGTGGTTTCTGCTTCCATGGAGGATCCTTCGGTGTTTCCCTTTCTTTTCCGAGTATGGAGGTATGACGTCTTTCCTCCTCGGGCTATCCTCAGGCGTCCGAGACCTGTGTTTCTGACCACTTGGTACCTGGATTGGTACGAGGGGCATTTTGGGGAGACTCAGATGGCTATTTTGAGACGGCGTGAGGCCATTGTGGGTGCGGAGGACCTGACAGTTTCAGAAAGGAGGAGGGCCGAGGCGAGGGCTAACCCTCATGACAGGAGCGGAGATACTGTGACTGACTATGAGGCTTACGTCAAGAGGCAGGAGAGGAGGACCCCTATGTTACCAGCTCGGCTACAGGAGATGAGAGATGATGCTAGGGCCACTAAGGCCCTGACAGAGGCTGGTCTGATAGATCCTGTTCCTATACCAGAGCTTGGTAGGAGGAAGACCGACATCTTTCCTGTTCAGAAGAAGAAGACTCGAAGGGGGAAGAAGAGGGGGGATGCCAGTACGAGCGGCTTGGAGTGATTCTGAGTTTTCCGAGTATCCCTTTCTTGTCGTAGCAGACACACTAGTTTGATTATGTATCTTAGTTTTCTTTTAGCAGGTTGCCAGTTGTAGGAATGAACCGGGCTTAGACTCATCAAAAAGTTTTTAACTGTAATGAATATGTGAATTGCTTTAGAGTTTTTCGAGACGCTTTCATGGTCTGATCAGTGTATTGATGTCAAAGTATGACTTTTATTTGTGCTTTAGACCGAACCGTTTCTGGCTGCCTACGTTCCCTTCGGACAAAAGGGATCAGGTCTCCTTAGTTCGACCTTGTTTTTCTTTTTTGTTGTTTTTTTTTTGTTTTTTTTTTTTTGTTTTTTGTTTTTGTTTTTTTTTTGGTGCAACCCTGTTTTTTACCTAGGCCACCCTTTTCGGGTTTTCAACCTAGTTGGGTATTACTCTTTTAGCACTCTTCTTCTCTTTTTTTGTTTCTTTTTTTTTCGACTCGGTGTTTTTACGCGTAGTATCTCGCGCAGCCTTGTCACCATTCACCGGGTGTACAAAAGGATTTCCGTCGAGGTCCGCAAGTTGCATGGCTCCTCCGGAGAAGATTTTCCGGACAACATATGGCCCGACCTGCAGTTCCCATTTGCCAAGCGGGTTGATACGGACTGGGGGCTTCTCTTTCAAAACGAGATCACCTTCCCTAATCTCCCGATGCTTTACTTTCTTGTCGAAGGCTCTGGCCATTCTCCCTTGGTAAGCTCGGATATGTTCCATTGCTTTCAATCGGCATTCATCTAGCAGGGCCAGCTCATCATGGCGACTCTGGAGCCATTCGACCTCGTTGATCTGACTTTCCAACAATACCCGGAGTGAGGGGATTTCTAACTCGATTGGGAGTACGGCTTCCATTCCGTAGGTAAGAGCAAATGGTGTTTCCCTTGTTGCAGTTCTGACGGATGTTCTGTAGCCCCAGAGTGCTAGGTGTAGCTTCTCGGGCCAATCTCTGCCTCGGACAGCCATTTTTCGGATGATGTTTTCCAAAGTCTTGTTTCTTTGCTTCGACTCCGTTGGTTTGGGGTCCGTAGGGAGATGACTTGTGACGGGTTATTTCCGAATTACTCGCCCGGCTCGTCGCATTCCCCTTCGAAGTGGGATCCATTATCTGAGATGATTTCGGCTGGCAACCCGTATCTGCATATGATGTTTTCTTTGATGAAGAGGGCTACTTTCCTTGAGTTGAGGACTTTGTAGGATTTGGCTTCAACCCATTTGGTGAAATAGTCCACAGCTACCAGGACGAATTCGTGGCCGTTGCTGCCTGGTGGTGTGATTTTGCCTATGACATCAAAGAGCCTCTCGCTTCAGGGCTGAGAGGCTCTTTGCTTTGATTCCTTCTTTATATTCCCCATCTTCATTTTTGAAGGAAGCTTCGCCATCCTTCAGGTACTGGTAGATCTGAGTGTACCAGGGATCACTGGCCGGTTCGGCCTCCGCTTCGATCTCAAAGCAATAAGCGGGGTTTTCTCTTCTCCCGACTCTGAATGGTTTGACAGACTTTCCTTCGGGTATTTCAACGAGGGAGGCTAGTGTTGCCGGAGCATCTGCGAATCTGTTGCGATCTTTGGGCAAGTAATGAAAGCTGATTTCCTTGAATTGAGTTACTAGCTCTTCCATGTAAGTGTGATATTTCTGCAGACCCGGGTCTACGGTCTTCCATTTGTTAGAGACCTAATTGATGATGAGGGCAGAGTCACCATACACCTCCAATTCCTTGATATTTCTTTCAAGGGCGGCTTCCAACCCGGCTATGCAAGCCTCGTATTCAGCAGCGTTGTTGGTGACCTCAAAGTTCAACCTTACTGCTATGGGAGTGTGTTCGTCAGTAGGATCGACCAGAAGCATTCCTATTCCGTTCCCCCTTTTGTTTGACGCCCCATCAAAGAAGAGTTGCCAGCAATTTTCTCCTTCTAGGGCAAAGATTCCATCATCGGGAAATTGAGGTTCAGGTCCTCGGGACTCATCACTTGGGAAATCGGCCAAATGTTCTGCCATTATTCGCCCTTTTACGGATTTCCTTGAAACATAAGTGATGTCGTATTCAGCCAAAAAGAATGACCATTTTGCCAACCTCATGGAGATGGAAGGCTTGTCGAACAGATATTTGATGGGGTCTATCTTTGAGACGAGATGTATCGGGTGAGACTGCATGTAATTGTGATGTACCCGGTTTTTGAAATCAAACGGAGTCGCCACGCCATTTTTGTTTTAAGGGCCAAAACTTTGAAAAATGCCCGAGATTAGAGATTTGGGTTCGGAGGTCACGTTACACGCCGGGAAGGACGTTAGTGTGCACCCGAAATGCCTCGTAAAACGAGTCTTTCAAGCTAAAAACCATTTGTTTGTGTGTGTGTGTGTGTGTGTGTGTGTGTGTGTGTGTGTGTGTGTGTGTGTGTGTTACTTTGGCCAAAATAAGTTGAAACTGAGGAAAGTAAAAATTGGGAATTCTTTATTAGACTTTGGACAGATCCCATGATTTTTGGTGTGATTTTTTGGTTGAGATTTAGTACTCAAAAGATTTTTGGAAGTTGAAAACCATTTCTGCCAGAATGAAAAAGGCAGTGGACACTTGATTTCGAAATGGACTTTAGGGCTTGAAAACTCCAGAATCTGGGAAAAGTCCGAGAATTAAAAACGTTCAACACACCTTAAATAAGGTTTCTGTAAAAGAACTTTCCATTTTGGAGATGATTTGAGGGACCAAAACCTTCTGGAAATCTCAGATGTGAAATCTGGATTTCCAGAGACTGATGAACTGACCTTTAAAGGAAAATTTGAAAAAGGGAGTTTTGCTCACGAAAAAAATAAAGTAAAAATATGTCTGGAAATTTCTGGATGTTGGCTACAAAAAGTATTTTGTAGTCAACACCAAATTCCAAGTTTATCTGTGTCCAAAAAATTAGACCATGGACTGGGGTCTTAGAAAATTGCTACTGGACAGCAACTTCTCAAGAAGGAAAACATGATTTTAAAGGGGGTTTGGCATCCATGCTTGTCCCCATTTCCCTAGGTTTTGATTAGTAGTCACTAGACATTTTAGTGGTGATCTACTATATCAAACCATCCTTGGGGTACGTTAGAACTTAAGCATTTCATTTGCTTGGGAAGGGGAATTTTGTAGAGATGAAATTAAAGAGAAAAATCAACTAGAGATTTAAAATGTGGACCATTTGAGATGGTCATTCATGAAGATGAACTTCAATATGACCATCTTAGGTCAAGATTTAAGTTAAACTAGACATAAAGTAAATCAAAGTAAGGAGAACAAGATGAACAAGAAGTTAAAAGGGAGTTTTAGGGTTTAGAGAAGGAGATCTTTACCAATGGTGACACCCTATCTTCCTAGGCTTGGAATTTGACTTGAGGAGTATCAAGATTTGTTGTTTGACTTGAGGAGTATCAAGATTTGGTGTTTGGATTTGTGTTTGGGTGGATTCAAGGCTTGAATGTGTTTAGGGTTTGATGATAGAGTTGGTCAAAGAGAAAACAAGTAGATAACACTTAAGTCCTCTATGTTTTCTCTCTAATCCTCCTCCTAAGGGGTGATTTGAGCTTGGATTGGTGTATGTATGAGAGTATGTATGAGAGTGTTTTGAAAGTATTTTGAGTGAGTGGGGTTTGGGAAAGATTGAAGAGAAAATGGTGGCAATTCTAGTGAATTCCCACTGTTTTCTCCCTATTTTTTGCCAGAATACAGCTTCTATGAGCCAATTGTGTTGTGTAGACTGAGAGAGGAGGGTTCAATTTATAGGCCCCTGTGAACTTCAATAGGATCCGCGTGGAGGGTTCTGTAAACGTGCCTGGTGCATTAAATGCTGCTCCAGGCTTTGAACAGGAAGAATAATATTCAAAAATTCCAGCAGTTTGTGTTTTTCAACTTGCCCAATTCGGATTTTTCAAATTTCTTTTGCTTTTTGAGATTCTTTTCTTGGTTTAACTTTAAATGGCAATCCCTAATCTACCCTCACTTTGTTAGAAAGGTTAGGAATTGTTAGAAATGTTAGTAATGTTAGGACTTTCGTTAATTTTCTAACGAGAATACTAACAACTCAAATTGGAGCACTTACAATAGCCCCTCGGCGACGGCGCTTTCGAAGGAAGCGGGGTCTTCGATAAGAGTAAGGCTCCAAATTTGACAGGATGATCCAGTGATCGAGTGGCTGAACTTAGCGATAGGCTACCTACATATCCCGATTGGGGAATCAAGCCGATCGTAGTTCGGGTCTTTCGACTATCTTCAGACATCGACCCTAGAGTGACTGTTTTAGGATGTCAACCTGGTGAGCGAGTTTTGCAGTCGATTGCTTGGAAGAAAACTCTGCTGGGGATAGGAGACGACCATTTTTGGTCAGGTGGCTAGAGTCGTACATTGGCTCTGCTGGGGATAGGAATGACCACTTTCGGTCTGATGGATGAACCTAATGATAGGCTACCTACGTATCCTTAAGAGGAATCAAGCGAGTCGTAGTTCGGGTCTTCCGAATATCTTCAGGCGTCGACCCTAGAGTGACTGTTTTAGGATGTCAACCTGGTGAGCGAGTTCTGCAGTCGATTGCTTGGAAGAAAACTCTGCTGGGGATAAGAATGACCACTTTCGGTCAGGTGGCTAGAGTCGTACATTGGCTCTGCTGGGGATAGGAATGACCACTTTTGGTCTGATGGCTGAACCTAATGATAGGCTACCTACGTATCCTTAAGAGGAATCAAGCCGGTCGTAGTTCGGGTCTTTGACCCTAAGATTTGTCTATTTTTGGGAAGTCGCCCTGAGATTTGACTATTTTTGGGAAGTCGCCCTATGATTTGACTATTTTGGGGAAGTCGCCCTATGGTCTGACTATTTTTGGGAAGTCGCCCTAAGATTTGACTATTTTTGGGAAGTCGCCCTATGATTTGACTATTTTGGGGAAGTCGCCCTATGGTCTGACTATTTTTGGGAAGTCGCCCTAAGATCTGACTATTTTTGGGAAGTCACCCTAAGATTTGACTATTTTTTGGGAAGTCGCCCTGAGATCTGACTATTTTTGGGAAGTCGCCCTATGGTTTGACTATTTTGGGGAAGTCACCCTATGATTTGACTATTTTGGGGAAGTCGCCCTATGGTCTGACTATTTTTGGGAAGTCACCCTAAGATTTGACTATTTTTGGGAAGCCGCCCTATGATTTGACTATTTTGGGGAAGTCACCCTATGATCTGACTATTTTTGGGAAGTCACCCTAAGATTTGACTATTTTTGGGAAGTCGCCCTATGATTTGACTATTTTGGGGAAGTCACCCCGTGATCTGACTATTTTTGGGAAGTCACCCTATGACTTGACTATTTTGGGGAAGTCGCCCTGTGGTTTGACTATTTTAGGGAAGTCACCCTATGGTTTGACTATTTTGGGGAAGTCACCCTATGGTTTGACTATTTTTGGGAAGTCGCCCTATGGTTTGACTATTTTGGGGAAGTCGCCCTATGGTTTGACTATTTTTGGGGAAGTCGCCCTGGTAATGACTTCGGTTTATCGAATTAGGGGATGATTGCGATTTATCGCTTTCCTCGTGTTGTGTGTGATAGCCTTTTAGGTGCCTCAAACCTTAATGATGGCGTCTTAGGTGCCTCGAACCTTCATGATGGCGTCTTAGGTGCCTCGAACCTTGGAGATGGCGTCTTAGGTGCCTCGAACCTTGATTTGAAATGATTTCCCTTTGATGGTTTGGGATAGATGGTCTATTGGTGGACTTCATTTGAAGGGATCGGTCTTATGTTTGCTGCCAAGGAAATGGATGATAATGGGAAAAGAAACGGGATTCCGTTAACTTCGCTGGGGATTTTGTTAGCCTTTGTTGGAGTTTAGTTCAGGAGTATGAACCTAAATGGGGACTTAGTTCAGGGGTATGATTCTAAGTCGAGGTTTAGTTCAGGAGTATGAACCTAAATGGGGACTTAGTTCAGGGGTATGATTCTAAGTCGAGGTTTTGTTCAGGAGTATGAACCTAAATGGGGACTTAGTTCAGGGGTATGATTCTAAGTCGAGGTTTAGTTCAGGAGTATGAACCTAAATGGGGACTTAGTTCAGTAGTATGATTCTAAGTCGAGGTTTTGTTTAGGAGTATGAACCTAAATGGGGACTTAGTTCAGGGGTATGATTCTAAGTCAAGGTTTAGTTCAGGAGTATGAACCTAAATGGGGACTTAGTTCAGGAGTATGATTCTAAGTCGAGGTTTAGTACCTGAGGGAGACTATTTGAAGGTGTTCTCGCTGGAGAAGATTCGGGCTTACGAGAACTATTGGGGAAAAAGGGTGACCGTATTGGTCAAGTGACTGGACCTATGGTAGGCTAAATAGTTCATCAAAGAGGTGGTGATAACGAGAGGCTATGAGCTTTGTACCCAAGGTTGACTGCTCTTAGGGGAGTCACCCGAGGATTGACTATTTTAGGGAAGTCGCCCGTTGCTGTTTGCGGAGATAGGGATAGCTAAAGCTATGGGTAATCATGCAATATTTGTGAGTGCATGCTTATTTTTGAGATATGTTGAAGGACTAACGTACCTTTGCTGTGCTTACCTGCAGGAGAGCAAGTTGCGGGGGGCTGTGTGGTAGTTGATAGTGTTGAGAGTCTTGATGCATCTTTGAGAACTTGGCGTCTCGTCCGACCGTATTTGAGAACTTGGCATCCCTGACCTACTTGCCTTTGAGAACATAGCGTCTCTGACCGAACTGTATTTGAGAACTTGGCGTCCCTGACCTACTTGCCTTTGAGAACTTAGCGTCTCTGACCGAACTGTATTTGAGAACTTGGCGTCCCTGACCGATTTGTATTTGAGAACTTGGCGTCTATGACCGATTTGTATTTGAGAACTTGGCGTCCCTGACCGAACTGTACTTGAGAACTTGGCGTCTCTGTCCGGACTGTATTTGAGAACTTGGTGTCCCTGACCTACTTGCCTTTGAGAACTTAACGTCTCTGACCGAACTTTATTTGAGAACTTGGCATCCCTGACCGATTTGTATTTGAGAACTTGGCGTCCCTGACCGAACTGTACTTGAGAACTTGGCATCCCTGACCGATTTGTATTTGAGAACTTGGCGTCCCTGACCGACTTGCATTTTGAGAACTTAGCATCTCAGACCGATTTGCATTTTGAGAACTTGGCGTCCCTGACCGATTTGTATTTGAGAACTTGGCGTCCCTGACCGATTTGTAGACACTGGAGGTGGTCTGCACATGTTTTGCCCGGAATCATCTCTTGCCGAAAAGGGGGATTTGATTTCTTGCAATTTTGTTGAAACCATTGATTTTGGGCTTTGGTAAACATCTTCCTTGTTGAGGGTAAGTCTCAATAGCGAAGGAAAATGGTCTTTCACGTTTGAATTCCTGCATTGGTTAGTAGAGAGGAAGATGCGTATATGACATTCATGATGACAGATGCATGCATAGAATCAGAATGATTATGATAGTATCACTGCATATGTTAGCGAGATGATGCATTTACTTGCTTTCGAAGATGCACCTAGCCTAAGCTTTTGATAGGGAAATTATGATTTATGATCTTCAATCACTTAGGATTTTCCCTATTGATTCAAGTTTTGTGCATGATACATGAGCCCTTGGGAGATTTTTGTGGGGATGCATGGTGATGAAAGGGATTGCATTGGGATGTATGTGTCTGGAGACTGTTTGGGACAGGTTTTGAGCAAGTGGGGGAGGTGAGAGCCCTCGATCGCGATTTAAACAGTGGTTGTTGATGAGGTTTTTTTTTTACAGTATCACATGGACCTCAATCTTGATGAGATTGGGTTCGGATTCCGGGTCTTGGTTGAAAATTTCCCTCTCACTCTTGGTCATTTGAAGCTGATGCTGACAGGCTCTAGGGCACGTTGATATGAGTGAAGCTTCTTTCATTTGGGTGAGCTGTGACTTTGGCCGAAACCTTGTTCGGAGAATGATTTGATGAAATTGCTAATGCAGGGAGAAACCCAGATCTTAAATTCCGATGCTATGGGAAGCTGCTATGTACCAAGTTCTGAAGCTGAAAATCTAGTTGTTGATGTGACTAGACTTTTCTTGTGACTTGATAAAATTCGAGTCCAAAGGACCGGCTTGACAAAGCCCGGATCCCGAGTAGGCAAAGTCCAGCATTTTGAAGAAGTGACTTGGCGAATCTATCTCGTAGTGAAGAACCCAATGTGGACCCAAAGATGACTATAGAAGCCCCACTTGAAGAGCCGATACATGAGAACCTCGGGAGAACCGCTGGCAAGCCCTGGCGTGAAGAAATTCAGAGCGGTCTTATTGCGCATGAGTCATTATGTGGCCGAGGAGGCACCCATCTTTTCAAATCTTAGTCAACCAGTCACTGGACAAGACTCAGAAACGTTTACATGCAGGGGCACATCTTTCGAAAAATGGGAATGAATCCCGATTTTGTGTATACACACTCGCTTTTGGTTTGACTCTTTTGAGAGAGTATAAGCATCACAAGGTGTGGAAAAGTGTATGAAAGCCCCTGCTGACAGAAAGACAGTGTTTGGCTCTATTTTCCTATGATGGAGAGAGAGAGAAGACTTGTCGAGACACTTGAAAACTTGTCTTATTCATGATAATCACAAGGCTGCTTAAAACCCTTTGTTAATGTTCGGGTTATTCAACTCCTAAATCAAATATTTTGATTAATCACAAGGAGAAAACCAACTGATATCGAGAATCAAGCTCGGAAGGGCGGAAAGTGTATAGGGACAATCCTTGATGAGAACGGATTTTTTTTTGAAATTTGTTTGTGATTTCGACCGGACCATTTCTGGTTGCCTACGTTCCCTTCATTATGAAGAGCTCAGGTCGCCGTAGTTCGGGCTTATCCCGAATGAAGAGAGAATGAGTGTGAAAATTCAAGACTTTGAGGTTCTTTTGGGAATTTGAGGATTGGAGATTCGAATAACATATCCCCTTAGAGTGTCCATGAAAGACACGGATGCGAAGCCCCAGTGGGACATCCACGGCAAGTGTTTGTGGAGTAGAAATGAATTATGCTCACATGAATCAAATTCGAATTTGCACAATCTTTGATTGGTAATTTTGAGCCAAAATGGATTAGATTCCAATTTAAGCAAGCAATGAACCATTAATTTGATTTAGATTTTACGATGAAATTGCTATCCGATAGGAATTGCAGCTGGGTTTCCGGGCTTCGATCGGCCATCGGGTGATTTGGAAAATCATGACCTCTTAAGATGAGAGGTCGGCTGGGCCTTTTGCTGACTGAACCTCTAATGATGAGAGGTTGGCTTGCAGGGATGTGTTTGGGAAATCTATGGCGGGGAAGATTGATTACCTCTAAGAATGAGAGGTCAAATTTTGACTTTGACCAAAGGCGAGGGTAATGGGAGTATCCTCTAAAATCGAGAGGATGGCTTGGGATTGATTTAAGGTAATGGTGAGAGGAAGTCCAAGCTATCGACAACTTTTGCGAACTTGCGAGGATTCGGGCTCCTTTTTTGATCATTGGAGAGCTTCTTGAGAAGTCGGGGACTTTTGCTGAATTGTGAGGATCGACGGTCCTCTTTTTTTTTTAAGTTCTTGCTTGAATTTTTCTATTTTTTTTTGAAGAGTCTCCTGAGACGTTGAGGATTTTTGCTGAATTGCGAGGATTTTAAAATCCTTCCTTTGATAATTCGGAAGGCCCTCTTGAGGAGTTGAGGATTATCTTTCCTTCCTTCACAACTTGAACATTTTATGCATTGCTGACTCTCGAAGCTAACTTCTTTGGCGTTGCTTGGACTTCTCTCAATAAGGAGGAAAGGTGATGGCTAAACAGGGTTTCAAAACATGTCGATCTTGAAATGAAAGGATATTGTTTGGTGAGGGTAAGGTAATGGCTTTCCTATGGGTGAAAGGCTTCGACCGCAATCCTTACCGGATGACCTAAACGAAATTAAGTCTTCATTGCTTGCTTAAGCTTTAAATGAGAAAAGATCCATGCAAATTCATCGAGCAACGAGAGGATGATGATGAAAGGGATGTGAGCATATGAGATGCAAGATGGGGAGTTGGTAAGCCCCAATTTGGGAAGGATATCAATTGATTTTTCTCACTCCGATTAATTTAAATATTAATCATTTCAAAGAATTAGTGGTTGAGCAGCACAAGTGATCATCTAGGATAAAATCATTTCAATTAAGTGTAACGTGGGTGTGCAAGTGATGTCTCGAGTCTAGCAAGAAAAGAAAAAAGACTTATATTAAAAGTTAGACATTTAACTACTATATCCAAAATGGACTACAACGACAAATGTCCAGGAAGGACTTAGGTGAAAGAAAAGTACTAGAACCTACGAAGGTTGACTTAAAAGACTATTTTAAAGATAGGTAGCCCCTAGTCTAGCCGCTCTTTGTTGTTGGACCATGCATCTACTCTTCGACGCTGGAGATGGGGGCTATTGCAGATCTTTCCATCAGGATTTCTTTGGCAATCTCTTGCTTAATCAAACCATTTTCATCATCTGCGATGGTCGGTCCACCGACCTTACAAAGGGGTGAGTCAAATTCCATTATGCCCACAAGTCTTGAATCACCAAACTCGACCATGTTGACATTCGGGTTGTTGTTTCTAGGGAATGGGTTACTGATAGTATTGGGCCCTTCAGGCACCTCTAACCTCCCTTGTTCAATCAAAAAGATTATGATAGTATCACTGCATATGTTCGCGAGATGATGCATTTACTTGCTTTCGAAGATGCACCTAGCCTAAGCTTTTGATAGGGAAATTATGATTTATGATCTTCAATCACTTAGGATTTTCCCTATTGATTCAAGTTTTGTGCATGATACATGAGCCCTTGGGAGATTTTTGTGGGGATGGATGGTGATGAAAGGGATTGCATTGGGATGTATGTGTCTGGAGACTGTTTGGGACATGTTTTGAGCAAGTGGGGGAGGTGAGAGCCCTCGATCGCGATTTAAACAGTGGTTGTTGATGAGGTTTTTTTTTACAGTATCACATGGACCTCAATCTTGATGAGATTGGGTTCGGATTCCGGGTCTTGGTTGAAAATTTCCCTCTCACTCTTGGTCATTTGAAGGCGTCTTTGACGATGTGCTCTAGGGCACGTTGATATGAGTGAAGCTTCTTTCATTTGGGTGAGCTGTGACTTTGGCCGAAACCTTGTTCGGAGAATGATTTGATGAAATTGCTAATGCAGGGAGAAACCCAGATCTTAAATTCCGATGCTATGGGAAGCTTCTATGTACCAAGTTCTGAAGCTGAAAATCTAGTTGTTGATGTGACTAGACTTTTCTTGTGACTTGATAAAATTCAGGTCCAAAGGACCGGCTTGACAAAGCCCCCGGATCCTGAGTAGACAAAGTCCAGATTTTGAAGAAGTGACTTGGCGAATCTATCTCGTAGTGAAGAACCCAATGTGGACCCAAAGATGACTATAGAAGCCCCAGCTTGAAGAGCGTGCGGGGAGAACACAGGAGAACCGCTTGGCAAGCCCCGGCGTGAAGAAATTCAGAGCGATCTTATTGCGCGTAGTCATTATGTGGCCGAGGAGGCACCCATCTTTTCAAATCTTAGTCAACCAGTCACTGGACAAGACTCAGAAACGTTTACGTGCAGGGGCACATCTTTCGAAAAATGGGAATGAATCCCGATTTTGTGTATACACACTCGCTTTAGATTTGACTCTTTTGAGAGAGTATAAGCATCACAAGGTGTGGAAAAGTGTATGGAAGCCCCTGCTGACAGAAAGACAGTGTTTGGCTCTATTTCCCTACGATGGAGAGAGAGAAGACTTGTCGAGACTCTTGAAAACTTGTTTTATTCGTGATAATCACAAGGCTGCTTAAAACCCTTTGTTAATGTTCGGGTTATTCAACTCCTAAATCTGATATGAACAAATATTTTGATTAATCACAAGGAGAAAATCAACTGATATCCAGAATCAAGCTCGGAAGGGCGGAAAGTGTATAGGGACAATCCTTGATGAGAACGGATTTTTTTTTGAAATTTGTTTGTGATTTCGACCGGACTACGTTCCCTTCATTATGAAGAGCTCAAGTCGCCGTAGTTCGGGCTTATCCCGAATGAAGAGAGAATGAGTGTGAAAATTCAAGACTTTGAGGTTCTTTTGGGAATTTGAGGATTGGAGATTCGAATAACATATCCCCTTAGAGTGTCCATGAAAGACACGGATGCGAAGCCCCAGTGGGACATCCACGGCAAGTGTTTGTGGAGTAGAAATGAATTATGCTCACATGAATCAAATTCGAATTTGCACAATCTTTGATTGGTAATTTTGAGCCAAAATGGATTAGATTTCAATTTAAGCAAGCAATGAACCATTAATTTGATTTAGATTTTACGATGAAATTGCTATCCGATAGGATTTTAAAATCCTTCCTTTGATAATTCGGAAGGCCCTCTTGAGGAGTTGAGGATTATCTTTCCTTCCTTCACAACTTGAACATTTTATGCATTGCTGACTCTCGAAGCTAACTTCTTTGGCGTTGCTTGGACTTCTCTCAATAAGGAGCAAAGGTGATGGCTAAACAGGGTTTCAAAACATGCCGATCTTGAAATGAAAGGATATTGTTTGGTGAGGGTAAGGTAATGGCTTTCCTATGGGTGAAAGGCTTCGACCGCAATCCTTACCGGATGACCTAAACGAAATTAAGTCTTCATTGCTTGCTTAAGCTTTAAATGAGAAAAGATCCATGCAAATTCATCGAGCAACGAGAGGATGATGATGAAAGGGATGTGAGCATATGAGATGCAAGATGGGGAGTTGGTAAGCCCCAATTTGGGAAGGATATCAATTGATTTTTCTCACTCCGATTAATTTAAATATTAATCATTTCAAAGAATTAGTGGTTGAGCAAAGACAAGTGATCATCTAGGATAAAACCATTTCAATTAAGTGTAACGTGGGTGTGCGAAGTGATGTCTCGAGTCTAGCAAGAAAAGAAAAAGACTTATATTAAAAGTTAGACATTTAACTACTATGTCCAAAATGGACTACAACGACAAATGTCCAAGAAGAACTTAGGTGAAAGAAAAGTACTAGAACCTACGAAGGTTGACTTAAAAGACTATTTTAAAGATAGGTAGCCCCTAGTCTAGCCGCTCTTTGTTGTTGGACCATGCATCTACTCTTCGACGCTGGAGATGGGGGCTATTGCAGATCTTTCCATCAGGATTTCTTTGGCAATCTCTTGCTTAATCCAACCATTTTCATCATCTGCGATGGTCGGTCCACCGACCTTACAAAGGGGTGAGTCAAATTCCATTATGCCCACAAGTCTTGAATCACCAAACTCGACCATGTTGACATTCGGGTTGTTGTTTTTAGGGAATGGGTTACCGATAGTATTGGGGCCCTTCAGCACCTCTAACTTCCCTTGTTCAATCAAACTTTGGATTGCCTTTTTCAGGGGACGCAATCATCCGTCAGGTGCCCATGGTGCGATGAAAGGAACAATGCTTGGAGGTATCCAAAGGAGCATTGGGGTTTCTAGGCTGATAATTTTCCAAAGGCCGGAGCAAACCTTCTCTCACCAAACCTCTGAAGATATCACTCAAAGGCATCCCAAAGTTTCTCAAGTCTTGGAGCCGGGACCTGGATGCATCAGGTTTCTTGGGAACAAAGGAAGTGGCATTGTTACGATCCCGTCCCGCATAGCTAATCACTTCTTTACCTTTTGGTTGGGCAGAGCTGTGTTAGAGGTGGAAGAAACCCGGTATCTCAGCGAGTGTGCGTGATCGGCTGCGATTGTAAGCCTTTTCGAACTTAGCCCCGAATTAACTATTGCACGCAAGTCGGGTAGGGGAGTGGCGAGGAAGCTCTCAAATGCGGCTTCAAGCATGACCGAAAGATGTCTAATCGCTCCTCGTCGGAGGGAGGAATGGCCATTTCACTAAGCTTTAGGTTCCACCTTTTATAGAAATCCCCAATATTCTCATCGTGGCGATGCACCGTTGTCTGCAGGTCAACTCGTTTGTTTCCCATTCCAAGTTGGCTTTATACTTATCCGTGAAAGTACCGGTAATCTGTTCCCAAGTAGCCCTAGCTTCAGCCGCAATCGGAAAAACCATTTCAATGCCCCCGACTTCAAAGAGAGATCAAGTAGTCAGCCAACTGCTGGTTTGTGCATCCCTTAGCTTTCATTGCCAAAGTGTAGGTGTCCAAGTGAGTTTTAGGGCACGCACTTCCATCAAACAGTTCGAGATTGGGCATCACGAACTTGTGAGGCAGGGGTACAATTGAGTCGGGATCTGTAGGCCGAAGAGCAGTGTTCCTTTTGACGGTCAATTCAGCGATCTGCGCTTTCATTTCCTTGTGTTGCTCCATAAACCAAGCCAATTGGGAATCCAAAGGTGGAGCGGGAATGCCTGAGCCGATATTTGAGTCGGGAAGAGGACTAGCTGTTGGTGGTGCATTGGTGGAAGGAATACCATATCCCGGAGCATAGGTGAAAACCTGTCCTTGGCCCAAATTACCCTGGGGAGTGTAGGTAGGAGCTTGGGCAAAGGGATAGAACCCAGCGACTTGTTGTTGGCTTCCAATCGGCAGAGAAGATGGAGGCAGATCTGAGGTAGCCAAATGGCTTGGATTTCCGGAGTGAGGCCCATAAGTAGGCTTAAGTGCGGGCTGCTGTCCCTGGTTGTTGAATTGCATGGCTGGTTGTGGCGAGGATACATAACCGAGAGGATACTGTGGTCCTGGTGATTCTGATGAAACTGGGATGGGGGCTTGGTAACCCATTGAACCCTGAGTGAGAAATGGGTTTGCGGAAGCTGTGTGAGGAGCAGCTGAGCTAGCATCATTCTGAGGAGGGGCTCCTGACTGTTGCCCCGAACCAAACTGTGGTGGCATTCCGGGGTATCCCCAACCATGGGAAGGCATTTCGTACTGACTTTGTCCCCACTGAGGCATTGCGAACTGGCTCGTCCCGTCAGGCTGCGTGGATCCAGTGGTCTGCAGTTGGGGAGCCGGCTGACCTAGAGATCGAGGAGCATGGGCTCTGGTGGTAGTACCGTGGGAGGCCGGTGGTGGCATCCTGGAGTAGTCGGGTTGACCAAGAGCGGGATTGAGGTCTTCCTCTTCTTCCACAGTGAAGGTGCCATCTGGGTTGAGACTGGCGGCCAATCCATGGCTTTTGATAGCCTCCATAAGGCTGTTCAGC
The DNA here is from genome assembly GCA_022495995.1 of Adenophora triphylla var. japonica. Taxonomy (NCBI): domain Eukaryota; kingdom Viridiplantae; phylum Streptophyta; class Magnoliopsida; order Asterales; family Campanulaceae; genus Adenophora; species Adenophora triphylla. The sequence continues at coordinate 28,326 of JAFEMH010006104.1, read as the reverse complement.
TGTGCTTCCTGTCGCACTCTCATCTGTTCAGCTAACTGATTCCATTGCGGTTCTGTTTGAGGAGTCCCAGGAGGCGGAGTGACGTTGTCCCCATCATTACCGGCTGATGCAGACATTCTGAAACCCGGAGTCGGAATAAACGGCGAAGCTGACGATGCGCTTGACTCTTCCCAACTGATCAAACGGTGACCCGGTGTCCGGAACCAACCTTTGTGAGGAGCTGCGGGGGAAAAGGCACGAGGGTTCAGATGTCTGGGAATGAAGGAGGGTAGGTGTTTGGGCTTTGGGCTCATGCAACATGCAGTTATTTGTTCACGTTTACTTAAAACATGTTTTATTAACCTAATCGGTTGGAAAAGATTGCTCTTCTTTTTCGCAAACTACTCTGGATCCTGGATCAGTGGGCCCCGTCACTACGTCTATAAGCCCCTCGTATTCCACCTGTATTTCGACCTCCCAGGGTGGACAGCCCCGGGCGAGGGTCCTATAGGGCAAGCGGGTCCCACCGACCGAAAGAAAAACGATCCTAAAAGTCTGGCGGGTAATCGAGTCTTAACGAGCATTCGATGTAAATTACGGACAAAGCTGACGTCAAAAGTCAAGATCATGTCCGAGGGCTCGACGAAAAGTCGGCATGATTTGGACTGATGAATGTCCACAATTGATCTTGACTTGTCGTCAATTAGGCCGTAATTAGGCATGGAATAATCATTAATCCTTGATGACTCAGTCATGCCGGGAGTCGGTGTATAATTTGTGCCGCCGTAGTCAAAGTCAAGGCGCCAGTCAATATCTGGTCAAAGTCCATGACGGAAAACCGGCAGAACTTCGACTGATTAGGGTCCCGAAAGATATTGACTTGGTATGCCGACTAAGGCTTGAAAGGAAAGGTCTATACACAGACAGGGCATGACACAGACCAGACTAAAAACCAACCGGGTCTCGGACAAAGTGTGTCACGGACAAGTGCATGGTCGACACGAGGCTCCATGGGATGTTTGGGTAGTCCCGTGCTTGCACCGAGAGGCGTAATAAGACCAAACGGGCCGCGACAAGGATTTCCCCGGTTAGGGACGTAGTGTGCAGTGTAAGGTCACGTGCGCGTAGTGTGCAAGCAGTCTATCTTCTTTTTCTGAGTAAAATAGAAAAAAAAAAATTCATGTGTCTTAAAAAGAATGATGCATGATTTTTTTTTTTTTGAAAATTTTCTTTTTCTTTTTTTTTTGAAACTCCTTTTTTTTTTGAAATTCTTTTTTTTTTGAATTTTTTTTTTTGAAAGTAAATGCACACATAAGCACATAAACACAAAAATTCCAACAGTTAGGGACATGATTCCGACAGTCAAAATTTTGACTTTTTCCGAGGCGGCCAAAACAACACGAAAAATGTGCAAAAATCAACACACACAACAAATGATTTTTAATGCCGGGACGGAAGCTTGACCCTCAAAAGCTTTTTTTTTTTTTTTTGTAAACAATGATACCGGTACGTGGGATTGTTAAACCACAATTTATCCCCGACTCGTGTTAGGAGGCGATAACGGGAAGTTTAATGGTTTCCACCAATATACCAAATATCATTCATTTTTTTTTAGAAAAAGCTTATTCCTTATCCCCAGCAGAGTCGTCACTGTGATGTACCCGATTTTTGAAATCAAACGGAGTCGCCACGCCATTTTTGTTTTAAGGGCCAAAACTTTGAAAAATGCCCGAAATTAGAGATTTGGGTTCGGAGGTCACGTTACACGCCGGGAAGGACATTAGTGTGCACCCGGAATGCCTCGTAAAACGAGTCTTCCAAGCTAAAAATCATTTGTTTGTGTGTGGGTGTGTGTGTGTGTTACTTTGGCCAAAATAAGTTGAAACTGAGGAAAGTAAAAATTGGGAATTCTTTATTAGACTTTGGACAGATCCCATGATTTTTGGTGTGATTTTTGGGTTGAGATTTGGTACTCAAAAGATTTTTGGAAGTTGAAAACCATTTCTGCCAGAATGAAAAAGGCAGTGGACACTTGATTTCGAAATGGACTTTAGGGCTTGAAAACTCCAGAATCTGGGAAAAGTACGAGAATGAAAAATGTTCAAAACACCTTAAATAAGGTTTCTGTAAAAGAAATTCCCATTTTGGAGATGATTTGAGGGACCAAAACCTTCTGTAAATCTCAGATGTGAAATCTGGATTTCCAGAGACTGATGAACTGACCTTTAAAGGAAAATTTGAAAAAGGGAGTTTTACTCATGCAAGAAATAAAGTAAAAATATGTCTTGAAATCTCTGGATGTTGGATACAAAAATTATTTTGTAGTCAACACCAAATTCCAAGTTTATCTGTGTCCAAAAAATTAGACCATGGACTGGGGTCTTAGAAAATTGCTACTGGACAGCAACTTCTCAAGAAGGAAAACATGATTTTAAAGGGGATTTGGCATCCATGCTTGTCCCCATTTCCCTAGGTTTTGATTAGTAGTCACTAGACATTTTAGTGGTGATCTACTATATCAAACCATCCTTGGGGTACATTAGGACTTAAGCATTTCATTTGCTTGGGAAGGGGAATTTTGTAGAGATGAAATTAAAGAGAAAAATCAACTTGAAATTTAAAATGTGGACCATTTGAGATGGTCATTCATGAAGATGAACTTCAAGATGACCATCTTAGGTCAAGATTTAAGTTAAACTAGACATAAAGTAAATCAAGGTAAGGAGAACAAGATGAACAAGAAGTTAAAAGGGAGTTTTAGGGTTTAGAGAAGGAGGGCTTTACCAATGGTGACACCCTATCTTCCTAGGCTTGGAATTTGACTTGAGGAGTATCAAGATTTGGTGTTTTACTTGAGGAGTATCAAGATTTGGTGTTTGGATTTGTGTTTGGGTGGATTCAAGGCTTGAATGTGTTTAGGGTTTGATGATAGAGTTGGTCAAAGAGAAAACAAGTAGATAACACTTAAGTCCTCTATGTTTTCTCTCTAATCCTCCTCCTAAGGGGTGATTTGAGCTTGGATTGGTATATGTATGAGAGTATGTATGAGAGTGTTTTGAAAGTATTTTGAGTGAGTGGGGTTTGGGAAAGATTGAAGAGAAAATGGTGGCAATTCTAGTGAATTCCCACTGTTTTCTCCCTATTTTTCGCCAGAATACAGCTTCTATGAGACAATTGTGTTGTGTAGACTGAGAGAGGAGGGTTCAATTTATAGGCCCCTGTGAACTTCAATAGGATCCACGCGGAGGGTTCTGTAAACGTGCCTGGTGCATTAAATGCTGCTCCAGGCTTTGAACAGGAAGAATAATATTCAAAAATTCCAGCAGTTTGTGTTTTTCAACTTGCCCAATTCGGATTTTTCCAATTTCTTTTGCTTTTTGAGATTCTTTTCTTGGTTTAACTTTAAATGGCAATCCCTAATCTACCCTCACTTTGTTAGAAAGGTTAGGAATTGTTAGAAATGTTAGTAATGTTAGGACTTTCGTTAATTTTCTAACGAGAATACTAACATCTCAAATTGGAGCACTTACAGTAATGTTTCAGCTTTCCCACTACCCAGACCAAACCTGCGCAAGTCTTTTCACAAGCAGAGTAATTGAGTTCGCTCCCTTGAAGCTTTCTGCTCACGAAATAGATGGCGTTTTCGACCTTGGAATCTTTTTTCTCTTGAGCTAGCATAGCCCCAATTGCTGTATCCGTGACAGTTAGATATAGCAATAGCGGCTTTTGCTGATGTGGTGGGCAAAGAATCGGGGGATTCACGAGGTACGCCTTGATCTGTTCAAAAGCGAGCTGACATTCTGGAGTCCATTTTGTGTAGTCATTTTTCTTCATCAACTTGAAGATCGGCTCGCAGATCGAGGTCAGCTGGTTTACAAAGCGGCTTATGTATTGCGATCTTCCCATGAAGGATTTCACTTCGTCGGTGTCAGGGTGGCTTCATTTCGACTATCGCCTTGATTTTCCGAGGGTCTACTTCAATTCCTGTTATGTCACCATATATCCTAGCTCCTTGCCTCGTCTTACACCGAAGGTGCATTTGGCTGGATTCGGTCTCATGTGGTCTCGGAGGCGGCCGAAGAATTTTCTCAAATCAACAAAGTGCCGGCCACCTCGATCCTCCTGAGTGTATTATCATGTCGTCCACATAGACCTCAATTTCTTTGTGGATCATGTCATGGAACAAAGTTGTAGCTGCCCTCCGGTACGTAGCCCCGACATTCTTTAGTCCAAATGGCATGACCGTGTAGCGCATGTGCCCCAAGGGGTCGTGAAGGCCGTCTTGGCTTGATCTTCTTGCCTTTTGATTTGGTTGTAACCGGCAAAACCGTCGACGACTAAGGATTTAACTTCATGGTTGGCCGTGGAATCTACCAAAATGTCGATGTTTGGCGGGGAAATCATCTTTTGGGTGGCTTTGTTCAAGTCTCTAAAATCTACGCAAAGATCGGATCTTTCCGTTGGCCTTGGTTACCGTTACTATGTTGGAAAGCCATGTAGGATATTCAATGACCACGATGAACCCCGCCCGAGCATCTTTTCTATCTCCTCTTTCACTTGTAGGGACCATTCGGGCTTAATTCTTCTTAGCTTCTGCTTTACTGGCTTGACTTCTGGGCCGAGCGGTATTCGGTGCTCAACTATGGAAGGATCGAGGCCTGGCATATCTTTATAGGACCATGCGAACACATCCACGAATTCTTTTAGCAGCTCAATTAGGGCATCCCTTTCAGTCCCTTCGAAGAAACTACCAATCTGCGTCTCTTTAGGCTCTTCCGCAGTTCCCAAATTCACACTCGTCAAAATCTCTTCGGCAGCTTGGGCTCGATTTTCCTCTTTCCGGACAACCTGCTTAAAGATTTCTTTGATATATTGTTCATTTAATGTGTCTGCTTCTTCATCTAGTGAATCATCATTAACTGTTTTTAAGTCATTAGTTAATTTATCATTAGTTAAAGTGGCAATCAAGGGATACTCAGAAAGGTTCGTCATTTCATTGAGAATAAAAGGGAATACAGTATTGGCTACAATTTCGTGGTCTTCAGGCGTGAGGCCATCGGACGACTCGGAAGACTCAAACTCAACAATGAGAGACTCGGAGGACTTTACAAAGGTTGACACAAAGGGACGGGGGACCAATCCAAGCCTGGTGATCATTTCTTCTTTGGTCGCGGACGGGCCTGAGAGAGTTTCCCAATTCCTTAATGGCATCGTTGTCAGTGGCCTCATGACTCGGGGGTTATCTTGTTTCTGTGCTTCTTCCTCAATCATGGCTATCATCTCTTCCTGGAAACCAAGCATATGAAGGTAGGGATCTTCCTGCGGATCTGCCGCATCCTTAATTCTGGGGAATTCTAACTCGTCACAATCTGACCGCTCAATCCAGATGTAAGGACGTATTGCGTCTCGGTGTGCTGCTGGAAAAATCTCATGCCCCATGCTTGAGCGGAAAGGCTTAGTGGGCAATTCTTCGAGAAGGACGTCCCATACGATGTTCATACATTCGAGTCGAGTCTGCCGGTATTTGTCGACTTTTATCATGAAAATCTCTTCGCTTGGCGAGGCCAGAGAACGGGTTTGAAGCATGCTGACAAATCTCTGATCGGAGACTGGGGGTTTGTGTGCTCGTATCATGGCGGTATTCAGTGTTTCTTTCCATTCTTCCTCCAAATGTTGGAAATGGCAATTGATCTTGATGAATCGAACTGCTTCAGGGTCTGCCCGCTTGAGTTCGTTGACATAGTTGGCATCACCGGATTCCGGGGGATTCTGATGAGACTTGCCCCAATAGTCCCTTGGTCGATTCGGAGGAGGTAGCCCCGGTGTCTGGCTAAGAGCATGCTTGGTGACGGTCTCGGCTTCGTTCCCTATGAGGAAACTGTCGCCCCTAATGACTTCAAGGTCCCCCTGCCGGTTAATGAACTTGACACATTGATGGAGAGTGGAGGCTATGGCTTTCATGTGGTGTAACCAAGGGCGCCCCAGCAGAGCTGTGAATTCGGATGGGATGTCCATTACATGGAATTTTGCTGGCACCATTTGGGTTTCGTACCAGAGCTCCAGAACCACCGTCCCCAAGATGGGACGAGACGTGCCATCGTATGCCTTGATTGACCGGGTAGATGGGATCATGTGCCTTTCATTGATGCGTAGGGCCCGCATCATGCTGAGGGGAAGGACATTAACGGCTGATCCATTATCCACCAATACCCCCGGAAGTGATACGGTGTTGAGCCGAATAGTGATGTACAAGGCTTCATTGTGTTTGGAGACATTTCTTGGCAAATCTTCGTCGCAGAAGGTGATCATGCTACCATATAGGCGGGGATCATAGATTTGGTCCTTGTCTGGAGACAGAGAGTCATCAAGCCAGTCACTTCGTGCCTTTTTCTTGCGAGGTAGAACCTTTGCTGAAGCCCCTGGGTTATACTGAGACCGTTTGTGGCGGTTGCCATCTCCAGTCAACATATTGATTGAGTGGGAGCGCCAAACTGGCGTTGGTCTTTCTTTGTCGGTATGCACTCGGGAGCTGGACAAACTGAATCTTGGCTGATCCCGTGGGGGGATAGATTTCTGATTGGCAGTAAAATTTCCCAGATCTACAGTATTCTGGTGTCCGAAGGTCTCAACTCTATCGTTGGCAAGGATTTTCGGCTTTTCTACCCCTGTTTGCTTTGGGGAAGACTGGCTGGAGTAGAGTACATAGTAATCAAATCCTCCAGATGGCTCCCCGAGCGTACCCAAACTGGTATCACCGGCCTCGAACCTCTCTTTCAATTTCTGCTGGGAGGAAATTTTCTTCTTTTTAGGAGGACGGTCCTCGTGTATCCGATCTGATAGTCCCTTTCAAGGCGATCGGGCGATCACAGATATCCCACCAAATGTGTTCTACGGCTGGTGGTGGATTTGGGACCTCAGGTTGAGCGGTGCTGGAATGACTTTGAGTTGAACTGGTCCGGGGAGATCCGCTGTTGGGCTCATCTGGAAGCGAATGGTTGGACTCTGCCGGGTAATGAGAGGTATTAAGATCCAGGGGAACAGGCATATGTTTGTCCTTCAGGGGAGCCCCAGTCAGTTGGGAGATTATTAATGTCCCGAAATGGCGTGTGGCCTCTTCAATCCAGGCTTGCTGTTTGTTCTGGCGTTCCTCAAGAGCTTTGAGGGCTGACCATATTTCCTCCACTGTTTCCCGATCTTCATTACCCATGCTGATATCTGCGGGATCGGTATCGCTCTGAGAGGGGATAACGGACGGTATGCCGAACTCTTTCGTCCCTGACTGCTTTTGGAATGGTGGCCCTTTGGACTGCTGTTTGGGGGCTAATTGCCCTGTAAGTCGACGGGCGGGAGTCCCGGCGGTGGAGACATAGGAATCTTGGGGTAGCATCTTGATATATCCGGGATGATTAAGAATAGGAGGAGAACTTTCTTCCTTCTTTGCGGTAAAAGTGCCATCGGAATTGAGACTGATAGTCAAACCATGACTTGCGACAACCCCCAGAAGGTCGTCAATTTGAGCCTCATGTCGAAGTCTCATCTGTTCTACCAACTGGATCCAATGTTGGTCTGTCTGAGGAATTTTGGAGGATGGAGAGGTATTGTCCATATCATTACCGGCTGATGCAGACATTCTGAATCCCGGAGTCGGAACAAACGGTGAAGCTGATGACGCGCTTGACTCTTCCCAACTGATCAAACGGTGACCCGGTGCCCGAAACCAAGCTTTGTGAGGAGCTGCGGGGGGAAAGACACGAGGGTTCAGAGATTTAGGGATTCAAGGAGGGTAGGTGTTTGGGCTTTGGGCTCATGCAACATGCAGTTATTTGTTCTTATTTACTTAAAACATGTTTTATTAACCTAATCGGTTGGAAAAGATTGCTCTTCTTTTTCGCAAACTACTCTGGATCCTGGATCAGTGGCCCCGTCACTAGGTCTATAAGCCCCTCGTATTCCACTGTATTTCGACCTCCCGGGGTGGACGGCCCGGGCGAGGTCCTATAGGGCAAGCGGGTCCCACCGATCGAAAGAAAAACTATCCTAAAAGTCTGGCGGGTAATCGAGTCTTAACGAGCATTCGATGTAAATTACGGACAAAGCTGACGTCAAAGTCAAGATCATGTCCGAAGGCTCGACAAAAAGTCGGCATGATTTGGACTGATGAATGTCCACAATTGATCTTGACTTGTCGTCAATTAGGCCGTAATTAGGCATGGAATAATCATTAATCCTTGATGACTCAGTGTCATCTTTGGAAGTCGAGTGTATAATTTGTGCCGATCGAGTCAAAGTCAAGGCGCCAGTCAATATCTGGTCAAAGTCCATGACGGAAAACCGGCGAGAACTTCGGCGGATTAGGGTCCCCGAAAGATATTGACTTGGTATGCCGACTAAGGCTTGAAAGGAAAGGTCTATACACGAGACGGGGCATGACACGGACCGGACTAAAAACCAGCCGGGTCTCGGACAAAGTGTGTCACGGACAAGTGCATGGTCGACACGAGGCTCCATGGGATGTTTGGGTAGTCCCGTGCTTGCACCGAGAGGCGTAATAAGACCAAACGGGCCGCGACAGGGATTTCCGGGTTAGGGACGTAGTGTGCGGTGTAAGGTCACGTGCGCGTAGTGTGCAAGCGATCTATCTTCTTTTTCGAGTAAAATAAAAATTTTTCATGTGTCTTAAAAGAATGATGCATGATTTTTTTTTGAAAATCTCTTTTTTTTTTTTTTGAAAATCTCTTTTTTTTTTTTTTTGAAAATCTCTTTTTTTTGAATTTTTTGAAATTTTTTTTTTTTGAAAGCAAATAACACATAGGCACATAATTCAATATTCAAAATTCAAACAGTTAGGGACATGATTCCGACAGTCAAAATTTTGACTTCTTCCGAGGCGGCCAAAATAACACGAAAATGTAAAAAAAAATCGACACACACCACAAACGATTTTAAATGCCGGGACGGAAGCTTGACCCTCAAAAGCCTTTTTTTTTAAAACAATGATACCGGTACGTGGGATTGTTAAACCACAATTTATCCCCGACTCGTGTTAGGAGGCGATAACGGGAAGTTTAATGGTTTCCACCGATATACCAAATATCAATTTTTTAAAAAAAATCTTAGATTCCCCAGCGGAGTCGCCACTGTGACGATGTTGAAATTTTTCAACTCGCGGAAAAAATTCGATTTTTCGTTTCTTTGAAAACCAAATAAAAACCGGAAAAACGGAGTCGCCACGCCATTTTTGTTTTAAGGGCCAAAACTTTGAAAAATGTCCGAAATAAGAGATTTGGGTTCGGAGGTCACGTTACACGCCAGGAAGAACGTTAGTTTTCACCCGGAATGCCTCGTAAAACGAGTCTTCCAAGCATAGAAACCGTTTGTGTGTGTGTGTGTGTGTGTTACTTTGGCCAAAATAAATTGAAAATGAGAAAAGTAAAAATTGGGAATTCTTTATTAGACTTTGGACAGATCCCATGATTTTTGGCATGATTTTTGGGTTGAGTTTTGAGACTCAAAGGATTTTTTGAAGTTGAAAACCAATTCTGCCAGAATGAAAAAGGCAGTAGACACTTGACTTTGAAATGGATTTAAGGGCTTTAAAACTTCATAATATGAGGAAACTCAGAGAATGAAAGTTGTTCCAGACACCTTAAATAAGATTTCTGTAAAAGAATTTTCCATTTTGGAGATAATTTGAGGGACCAAAACCTTCTGGAAATCTCAGATATGAAATCTGGACTTCCAGAGACTGAGGAACTGACCTTTAAAAGAAAATTTGAAAAAGGGAGTTTTACTCACGAAAAAAATAAAGTAAAAATATTTCTGGAAAGCTCTGGATATTGGCTACAAAAAGTGTTTTGTAGTCAACACTAAATTCCAAGTTTATCTGTGTCCAAAAAGTTAGACCATGGACAGAGGTCTTAGAAAATTGCTACTGGACAGCAACTTTCTTTAAGAAGAAAAACATGATTTTAAAGGGGGTTTGGCATCCATGCTTGTCCCCATTTCCCTAGGTTTTGATTAGTGATCACTTGACATTTTAGTGGTGAATCAACTATATCAAACCATCCTTGGGGTACATTAGGACTAAGCACTTCATTTGCTTGGGAAGGGGAATTTTATCATTTGAAAATGAGATTTGATGTATGAAAATGATTTTTTAGGGTTTTGAAAATTCATTTGCAAGTAAGTAAGAACACTTTGAAGAGAATGTTGATCCTTGTAGAAGATCAACCATGGAGATGAACTTCCATGGTGATCTTCTTGGATCTAGGGCAAGAAGATGAACAAACTACATTTTGGAGTTTGAAAATGCATGCGTGGATGAATTTTAGGGTAAGGAGAGGGAGGTTATACCTATCTTCCTTGTGTTTTGTGTTTGAATGGATTCAAAGGCTTGAATGTGTTTAGGGTTTGAAAGTGTTTAGGGTTGATGATTTGAGTTTGTTAAAGAGAAAACAAGTAGATAAAAATGAAGTCCTCTATGTTTTCTCTCTAATAATCCTCCTAAAAGGGTGATTTGAGCTTGAGTTAGTGTATGTATGAGAGTATGTATGAGAGTGATTTGAAAGTATTTTGAGTGAGTGGGGTTTGGGAAAGATTGAAGAGAAAATGGTGGCAATTCAAGTGAATTCCCACTGTTTTCTCCCTATTTTTCGCCAAGGTGCAGTTGCAAATTGTGTTGGTTCTTCTCATTTCTGTGACTGAAGGCCTCAATTTATAGTCCTCTGAAAGTGCCAAAGTCATCCGCGCGGACGAGAAAGGAAGCGTGCACTGTTCATTAATTACAGCTTCAGGCTTTGGACACAAGGAATAAAATTCAAATTAAGCAACAGAAAACGTTCCAGCCATTTCTATTTCGAGTTTTTGACCATTTCTTTTGCTTTTTTGATTCTTTTCCATGGTTTATCCTTAAATAACAATGCCCACTTTACCCTTGCTTGGTTAGAAATGTTAGGAATTGTTAGAAATTTTAGGAATGTTAAAACTTTCGTTAATTTTCTAACGAAAATACTAACAACTCAAATTGGAGCACTTACAGCCACGCCGCTTTGATATAGCCCAAAGCATTGAAAAAAGGCTAAGCATGTGATTGGATTCAGGGGTCAAGTTACAATAAAAGAAGAAACGTTATCACTCCTATTGCCCGACGGATCGGTCTTTCTAGCATATGGGGTGTTGGTTGTGTGCGGTGTTTACAGGAATAGATAGAAGAAGCGGGATCATGCGTAAGGAGGAGGGGAGAGAAAGAATTAATTGATGATTACACCCTAAAACCTTTGATTTAGGCCCTCGGAAGGTGCACTAATCAACGTTCATTCTTGGGGAATTGTTGATCATGGGATTATTATTACTAAGGTGGAAGGAAAGAAATAGTTCCTAGATCCATCGGGTTTCTTGGGTGAAACCTTAGATCATCCTCGGCTATGCATACTTAAGTATATTAAAACAGTCCTAAATCTAGCATATAGGCATTATTAAAACATATTAAGCATGCAAATAAATCATCTAGTACGGCAATAATAATAATGAACGGAATATTTAAATAAAAGACTTACCAATTGTGGCAAGGCTTTGGGGTCGAATATAGTAAGATTCGAAGAACGTTCGAAATGCTATTTGAGAAATGTGTGGAATGGAAAACTCAAGTTTAGTCTTGACTTTTTCCACGGAGAACGTGTGTTGTTCAAAATGTGAACCGTGTGAACGTATTTATAGTGCTCGGGAAATGGGTCTGGACTGAAGAAAAGGGTCGATCGGCTCTTTTAAAGAAGGGTCGATTGAACCTTAAAAGAAGGGTCGATCGGCACTTTTCACTAAGCGTAATTTTCATGACAGCGGCGTGAGAAAGAGAAATATTTGAAACATTAATTAGGGTTTTGTCAACCCTAATCAGCCCAAAACAACTTTTGGGAACAAGATTAAAATATCCTTTTTTAGGACCGGGTACTAACAGTAGCCCCTCGGCGACGCTTCTTGTAAGACAAGTGGGGTCGACGATTAAGATAGGATCCGTCCTGAAAAAAGGGATTTCAGGGATGGAATGATGAGCTTGCGGATTCGATGTTTGAACTCGAGCTGAGTCGCAGATGAAAGGTGACCAGGTAGGTCAAGCGGCTGAACCCTTGTCGGGCTACCTACGTATCCCAAGAGGAATCAAGCCGAATCGTAGTTCAAAAAGATGTGATTGTGTGGGAATCACCCAAGGATGTGTGACTGCATGGGAGTCATCCTAAAATGTGAAGATGTGACTGCGTGAGAGTCATTGTGTGACCGCGTGGGAGTCACGGTGTAACTATGTGGGAGTCACCCTAAGATTATGAAAGTATGACTATGTGGGGGTCACCCGGAAATTATGAGAGTATGACTATGTGGGGGTCACCCGAAAATTATGAGAGTATGACTATGTGGGGGTCACCCGAAAATTATGAGAGTATGACTATGTGGGGGTCACCCGGAAGTTAATAAAAAGATATATGAAGGGTAAAAGAAAAGGGTAAAAGTGGGAAAACATTGATATTATAGAAAGGGTCGATCGGCCCTTTATTGTCTGGTCAAGGGTTTTGATCGAGAAGTTGGAAGGGTCGATCGGCACTTTCTCCTGATTGGCTAGGAAGTTTGACGAGGATTAGTGGCGCTAAGATGAGATCTGGGCCGTTGAGAAGAAACACAAAATAAGGTTCGATCGGCCCTTTATAATAAGGGTCGATTGACCCTTTCCTATGCCAGGCTTTTTCGAACTCTGCGTCGCGTCTTCTCCTTCTTCCTCCATTCTTCTTCTCCGCCGAGCATACGAATTCTGGAGGATTTTGGCCTGAAAATCTTGAGTGTTTTGAGTGGTTTTAGTGTTAATTTTGCAAAAGGTTAGCCATGGCTTCTCCTGATTGGGCCGCCGAGTTGGAATTTTTGCTTAATCGCCCAGATGACCAGTCGTTGGGTTCGTATTCCAGCGATATTGGTGGTGGTTTCTTTGGTTATGCTGGAGGGAGTGGCAGTGGTGGAGGCGTTAGTGGCCATGGTGCTGGTGGCAGCGAAGGTTTTGGTGGTTTTGGTAGTGGTTATTGTAAGTGCTCCAATTTGAGCTTGTTAGAATTTTCGTTAGAAAATTAACGAAAGTTATAACATTTCTAACAATTCCTAACAATCCTAACCTTTCTAACAAAGTGAGGGTAAAATGGGCATTGTTATTTAAGGCTAAACCTCAAAAAGAATCTCAAAAAGCAAAACAAAAGGAATAAAACCACAAATAGCAATGGCTGGAAACACAAAACTGGTTGTTAATTTGAAATTTCAAAAAGATTATTCCTCTTGTCCAAAGCTGGAGCTGCATTTAATGAACAGTGCACGCTGAGGGTTCCTGTCCGCGCGGATGGGATTGCAATTTTCAGAGGGCTATAAATTGAGCCCTCCAGTCACAAAAATAAGCAGACACAACACATTTTGCACCGAACCTCTGGCGAAATATAGAGAGAAAACAGTGAGAATTCACTTGAATTGTCACCATTTTCTCTCCAATCTTTCCCAACTCATACTCATCCACTCACTCTCATATTAAAACCCTAAACACTCATACACTCAAGCCAAACACTCAAGAACACAAGGAAGATTGGTAAACCCTCCTCCTCCTAACCCTAAATCTCATCCATGCATGCATCTTCAAACTACAAAATGTAGTTCCTTCATCTTCTTACTTTAGATCTAAGAAGATCACCATGGAAGACCATCTCCATGGATGATCTTCTACAAAGATCAAAATTATTTTCAAGTTTTCTTACTTTCTTACCAAGAAAACTCATTTTCAAAACCCTAAAAACCATTTTCAAGCATAAAATCTCATTTTCAAAGGATAAAAATCCCCTTCCCAAGCAAATGAAATGCTTAGTCCTAATGTACCCCAAGGATGGTTTGGTATAGTTGATTCACCACTAAAATGTCTAGTGATCACTAACCAAAACCTAGGGAAATGGGGACAAGCATGGATGCAAAACCCCCTTTAAAATCATATTCTCCTTCTTGAGAAGTTGCTGTCCAGTAGCAATTTTCCCAGATCTCAGTCCATTGTCTTAATTTTTGGACACAGATGAACTTGGAATTTGGTGTTGACTACAAAACACTTTTTGTAGCCAACATCCAGAGCTTTCCAGACATATTTTTACTTTATTTTTTGGGTGAGTAAAACTCCTCTTTTCAAATTTTCTTTCAGAGGCTAGTTCATCAGCTTCTGGGAATCCAGATCTCATATCTGAGGTTTCCAGAAGGTTTTGACCCCTCAAATCTTCTCCAAAATGGAAAATTCCTTCGCACAAACCTTATTTAAGGTGTCTAGAACAACTTTCATTCTCTGAGTTTATCCAGATTATGAAGTTTTAAGATCCTTGAATACATTTCAAAATCAAAGGTCCACTGCCTTTTTCATTCTGGCAGAAATGACTCTCAACTTCAAAAGGTCTTTTGAGTACCAAATCTCAATCCAAAAATCCCCCAAAAAATCATGGGATCCGTTTAAAGTCTTGAAAAGATATCCCTATTTTTACTTTTCTGAGTTTCAAAATATTTTGGCCAAAACACACACACACACACACAAATGATTTTCAGCTTGGAAGACTCGTTTTACGAGGCATTCCGGGTGCACACTAACGTCCTTCCCGGCGTGTAACATGACCTCCGAACCTAAATCTCTGATCTCGGGCTTTTTTCAAAGTTTTGGCCCTCAAAATTAAAATGGCGTGGCGACTCCGTTTTCGTTGATTTTTTCAAACAAAAATGGGAAAATTTTCGGATACATTCACACATCATCACAGTGGCGACTCCGCTGGGGACTAAGTTTTTTTTTTAAAAAAAATGGTATTTGGTATATTGGTGGAAACCACTAAATTTCCCGTTATCGCCTCCTAACACGAGTCGGGGATAAATTGTGGTCTAACAATCCCACGTACCGGTATCACCGTTTTCAAAAAAAAAAACTTTTGAGGGTCAAGCTTCCGTCCCGGCTTTGAAAATCATTTTCGTGTGTGTGTTGATTTTTGCACAGTTTTCATGTTGTTTTGGCCGCCTCGGAGAAAGTCAAAATTTTGACTGTCGGAATAATGTCCCTAACTGTCGGAATTTTCGTGCTTATGTGCTCATTAAAAATTTCAAAAAAAAAATTCAAAAAAAAAAGATTTTCAAAAAAAAAAAAGAAGAAGAAAATTCTCAAAAAAAAAAATAAATCATGCATCATATTTTTAAGACACATAAAAAAATCTCTATTTTACTCAGAAAAAGAATATAGACTGCTTGCACACTACGCGCACGTGACCGTACACTGCACACTACGTCCTTAACCCGGGGAAATCCTTGTCGCGGTCCGTTTGGTCTTATTACGCCTCTCGGATGAGCACAGGACTACCCAAACATCCCATGGAGCCTCGTGTCGACCATGCACTTGTCCGTGACACACTTTGTCCGAGACCCGGTTGGTTTTAGTACGGTCTGTGTCATGCCTGTACTGTGTATAGACCTTTCCTTTCAAGCCTTTGTCGGCATACCGACTCAATATCTTTCGGGGACCACTTATCGGTCGAAGTTACGCCGGTTTTCCGCCGCAGACTTTGACCAAGATATTGACCGGCGCCTTGACTTCGGCTCGGCGGCACAAATTACTCTGCCCGACTCCCGCATTGTATTTGCGAGTCATCAAGGATTAATGAATATTCCATGCCTAATTACGGCTTAGCGACGACAAGTCAAGATCAATTGTGGACGGTTATCGGTCAAATCATGCCGACTTTTCGTCGAGCCCTCGGACATGATCTTGACTTTTGACGTCGGCTTTGTCCGTAATTTACATCGAATGCTCGTTAAGACTCGATTACCCGCCGACTTTTAGGATCATTTTTCTTTCGGTCGGTGGGACCCGCTTGCCCTATAGGACCCTCGCTTGGGGCTGTCCACCTGGGAGGTCGAAATACGGGTGGAATACGAGGGGCTTATAGACGTAGTGACGGGGCCCACGATCCGGGAATCGAGTAGTTTGCGAAAAAGAAGAGCAATCTTTTCCAACCGATTAGGATAATAAAACATGTTTTAAGTAAACGTGAACAAATAGCGCATGTTGCATGAGCCTAAAGCCCAAACACCTACCCTCCTTCCATTCGGACATCGAACCTTCATGTCCTTTCCCCGCATGACTCCGCACAAAGCTTGGTTTCGGGCACCGGGTCACCGTTTGATCGGTTGGGAAGAGTCGAGCGCATCGTCGGCCTCACCATTTGTTCCGACTCCGGGTTTGGAGATGTACGCATCGGCCGGTAATGATGGGGATAACGTCACTCCGCCTCCCGGGACCCCTCGAGACGAGCAACGGTGGAATCGGTTAGCGAACGAGATGAGGTTACGACAGGAAGCACGGCTAAACGGCCTTATGGAGGCTATTAAGAGTCACGGTCGGCCGCCGGCCTCAATCCGAGATGGCACCTTCACCGTGGAAGAAGACGAGGATGCCAACCCCACTCTCGGTCGCCACGACTACACGGGATGCCGCCACCCACCTCCTATGGTGCCACTACCCGGAACCCATGCTCCTCGATTTTCGGGTCGGCCAGCTCCCAACCACGAGACCACCGGATCCATGCGCTTTGACGGACAAATCGATGGGGGCAAAATCGGTACGGAATGTCTTCTCATGGTTGGGGCTATCTCGAAATGCCACGGCTAATCGGGATCCCGCCTCGATTCGGAACCGATCAATCCGGACCTTCACGGCAACGGCCGCGGTTCGGAATGCCGCCGCAACTTGGTTCTGGGCCGCGATCGGGAGCCCCTCCTCGAACAGTACTAGTTCGGTTGCTCCTCACACAAATCCATTCCTCACCGAGACTTCTATGGGTTACCAAGCCTCCATCCGGTGTCATCCGAATCACCGGGACCGCAGTACCCCCGGGTTACACACCTTCACCACGGCAGCCATGCAATTCAACAATTCGGGACGGCGGCCCCGCACTCGAAGCCTACTTACGGGCCCCACTCTGGAAATCCAAGTTATCCGGCTACATCGGGGCTGCCCCCACCTACTTTGCCGGTTGAAAATCAACGGCAAGCCGCAAGGTTCTACCCTTTTGCTCGAGGCTCCTACTCATGCTCCCAGGGTAACTCGGCCCGGGACAGGTTTTCACCTACGTCCCCGGATCGGCCGTTCCACCACCGATCTGCCTCCGGTGGTAGCTCCTCTCTCTAGCTCGGCCACTAGCTTGAATGCCATGGTTCCACCACAAGACCCTCATCGGCTTTGGTTCATGGAACAACACAAGGAAATGAAAGCGCGGATCGGCTGACTGACGCAAGAAATCTGCCTTCCGGCCTACGAACCCGGACTCCATTGTTCCTCTTTGCCCCACAAATTCGTGATGCCTAATCTGGATCTCTTTGATGGGACCGCATGTCCGAAAACCCATTTGGACCGCATTATACCTTGGCGATGAAAGCCAAAGGATGTACCAATCGGCGGTTGGTGACTATTTGATCTATCCTTGAAGTCCGAGTGCCTTAAAGTGGTTCTTCCGTTTGAAACACGAAGCCAGGGCTACATGGGACAGATTACCGATGCCTTCACGAGAAAAATATAAGGCCAACTTGGAATGGGAAACAAATAGGGTTGACCTACAAACAACGGTGCGGCGTCTGATGAGAATGTTGGGGACTTTTACAAGCGGTGGAATTGAAACTCGGTGAAATGGCCATCCCTCCTTCCGAAGAGGAACAATTGGACATCTTCCGGTCATGCTTGAAACCACATCGAGAGCCTCCCTCGGTCACTTCCCATACTCGGACTTACGGGCCATGGTTAACTCTGCGGCTAAGTTTGAAAAGGCCTACAATCGGAACCGGCTGCTGCACCCGCCTACGAGATATCGGGCTCCTCCTGCCAAACCCCTTTGCTCCTGCTAAAGGCAAAGAGATGATTAACTATGCGGGATAGGAATGTAATAACACGACTCCTTTTGCTCCCAGGAAACCAGCGAGCCCAAACCGCGGGTCATAAATCTCGAAAACTTTGGGATGCCCACGAATGACATCTTTAGGGGAGGCTGGTGAAAGAAGGCTTGCTTTGCGGCCTTTGGAGAATTTCCAACCCCGAAATCCGAATGCTCCCGTGGATACTACAAAGTATTGTGCTTTTCATCAAGCTCACGGACATCGGACTGACAAGCTGCTTTACTGCTGAAAAAGGCGATCCGGGGGCTAATAGAGCAAGGAAAGTTGGAAGGCCCCGAAGAGACTAACACGATCAAAAATCCTCTGCGCAAGGAACCATAATCAGGTGAATATGATTGAATGCGGAGAATCTTCGCATGACCATGAAGATGCTTGATGAAGGTCCCCAAATACCGTGGCCAACCTCGTCGAGGATCTGGTCGGATTCCCCTCGGCCTTGAGGATATCGAACGAATCAACCCATCTTGGTCTCATGTCAGAGACTCCTTGCAAGAATACGAGGCCCGCTATTTCTCGGATGAAGGGAAGGCCGATCTTGAAGAAGCTGGGCTGTTCCGTTCAAAATATGAGAGGACCATTTACACAAGATGGTTAGAACAATCGAGAAGAATCGAACAAGAAAGCTTCCGGCGGGCGCTGTCTTGGGGCTTATCGGCAAAGAGGCCGAAGAGCATGCGGAGCTAGTACACTTTGCAAATTGGCTTTGGGAGAGCACGAATATGATCCAGAAACAGTGAAGAATCGGAAGAGGAGGATTCCTTCTATATCCTACCTGGTGTCAAATACGTGCCACCCCCTCTCACTCTTCCCCGCAATTTACGGGAGGAGAAGGCGAGTCACAATTACCACTTAGAGAATGGGAACATATGACAATTTTTGCGGTTGCACGCACCCATATTCCCAGCGGGTTTGATCGACGTTCCCTCTCGGTAGAAATCCCGGTAGTATGGGAAGAAGATTCCGATGGCAGCGATGATGATGATGATGACGAGTGAAGAGTCAATTGAGGCCCCAGATCCGGAAACAATGCGGAACAATCATGCCGGAAATGAGCCCATGGGAGCTAGGCACAATGGTTGGTTGTCGGCAGCAACGACGAAGGACCGCCCGGGAAATGCGGATCGAGATACCAATGGAGACAGGGCCCTACGAGGTGTCACTTGTAAGATGCATTTGTGGCCAATGCCCGGATACTCCGAGAGGATAAGGGACGGCAAAGCCCGCACCCCGGATCCGTACATATCGAAATCTTAGAACACAACGTTCCTTATAAGAACTTTGTGGTGAATGGAAAGGGTTTATTGAAGCAGTCGAAAATGGAGGGTTTCGGCCACCGGAAGATGAAGAATTCGTAAACGTTATCGGATCTTTTTCTTCTTTCCCGAGAGCGGATGGCATAACAAGTAAGGGTCACGGCGGGCCGCTCGAGCGCGGCAGTGCCTGCAATCAGAAAAAGGTTATTGATACGAACGTCTCCCAGTGGCCTTCATACCTATGAATCCCCATGACGCCTTCCTAATTGCTCCGAGTGCCCGACAATGGACCCAGGTGCTCCTTATTTGGACACAGATCTATCGGCTGCTACATCAAACTCCGAAGGGGAACGTTGCCTATCCTTCACTTGTGGCTGCCCTACTTGCAAGGTTGAAAGAAAAAGGATATACGCTGAAATGGAGGCTGATAGCCATAACTCTGTGGGCCATCCAAGGGGCAACAAAACAACCCCAAACCCAAAAGCCTGTGACCTGGGAAGCAGTCATAAGGGCCGCCCGGGGAAGGAGCCGATGCGGCTCAGCCCCTCACTTTGTCACTAGACTCCGTCGGGCTCCGGTGGCCAATAGCCAAAAGGGCTCCCAGTTGACCTTAGCGGCATTGAAGAAATCCGGTCGAGACGGCGATGAGGAAGTTAATCTGTTAACCCGATGCGGGCAGATCTTCCAAGGAAATCCCAAGGCGAGATAAGAAGGCCACGAGATCAAGCACCGAAAGAAGAACGCCGCCCCTATTCTAAGGCAGTGAAATTCTAGATCCCGAAAAAGAGGACCCGTGCTCGCCGGTTGAAGCAAACACGGGCCAACATTTCCCTTTGGTCTCTACTCACTTCGTCTTATCCCCATAAGTGAAGGCTGGAAGAAAGCCTGGCTCGCACTCTCGTGCCCTATTGATGCTACTCCCGATGATGTGGTACAGTGATTGGAAACATCCACTACGGGAACATAATCACTTTCACAGATCTCGACCTCCCTCGATTTGGGGCTGATCATAATGAGCCTCTGCTTCATCACAGTCAGTTTGGATGAACGACGCCTCCCTCGGGTCTGGTTGATAATGGGTCCGGAATGAACATTCTTCCGGCAAAGATCATGAGCTTGCTTGATATCAAGACTACGAGACTTGAAGCCTTCTTCTCTCACAGTCAAAGCTTACGACTCAACATCCCGGCAGTCCTCGGAGTTGCTACTTTAGACCTCTGGTTTGGACATAAATTGATACTGTGGAATTCCAGGTCATCGACATCCCGATTACTTTCAATGCCTGTTGGGAAGACCTTAGGTGCACCAAGTCAAAGGGGTCGCCTCGAAGCCTCCACCGGTGTGTGAAATTCGTCTCGAATGGGGATCGAAACGACCATTTACGGAGATTTAGTCACTTTAGAGGGCACGAGATACGGGCGGAATACCTATTCTGGAAATCAAACATGACGAGGAAGGTCTCATGCTAACGGGCTTCACGGTCGAGCCTCCCAAGGCCCAAGTGTGCAACATAGATCGACGGTCACTCGGGATAAAATCCCACCGGTCTTGAAAATGATGAGAAAAATGAGCTATCTACTGGCCTCGGTGCAGGGAATCACCAACAAGGAACTCACAAACTCATCGAGGTGAAAGGGCGAGAACACTCGCCACGGCTGGGATATGAGGCCTCCCAGTGGACACTGCAAAGGGAAAAAGATTTGAAGCTGCCACGGGGAAAGGTCCCGGCCGGCAACCCTAAATCTCTCCCCTTCGTCCTAATTTGGCGACTACTTTGTAAAGGGTCCCACACAACCAGGAAACATCACGAGCCCGCTCCTACGGCGGGATGGCTAAAGCTGCTGAGGATAGCCTCAACAAGTTTAGAGGAACCAAGGCTAACCCGGTCCGTAGAATGTTCTGGACCTACCCAAGATACACAGGGCTACCACTACCATGAAGAGTGAGTATACCTTCGGGCGTGCGACACAGGTGGAACAGTTCGAGAAGCTCACAACCACTATTCCTACGCCCGGGAAGATCCGAAACCTGAATTCGGGCTGGCAGTGCCAAAAGCTAAGGCCACGGAATTTCCCTCGGATGATTGGGATGGTGCTGGTTATGCAGCAATTGTTCGAAGAAGAAGTCAGTGCTTGGGACCTGATTGATCTCGGCTCGGTCCAAGAGATGATAGCAGCAATTGAGAAAGGAAAACAAAAATAGCACAGTTCCCGAGTCATGAGGCCACCAACAGCGATGCCGCTAAAGAATTGGGAAAACCTCTCAGGCCCGTCCGCGACCAAGGAGGAAATGATCACCAAGCTTGGATTGGTCCCCCGTCCCTTTGTGTCAATCTAGGACAAGTCCTCCCAGTCTCTCTCTGTTAAGATCTAGTCTCTAGGGTCGTCCGACGGCCTTACGCCTGAAGACTACGAGTCTGTAGCAAGCGCTGTATTCCCTTTCGTTTTCAATGAAATGATGAACCTTTCTGAGTATCCCTTGATTGCCACTTTAACTAATGACGAATTAAAAAAAAAACACTTAATAATAACTCATTAGATAAAGAAGCAGACACATTAAACGAAAAAAAAAATCAAACAAAAAATATATTTAAGCAGGTTGTCCGGAAAGAGGAAAATCGAGCCCAAGCTGCCGAAGAGATTTTGACGAGTGTGAATTTGGGAACTGCGGAAGAGCCTAAAGAGACGCAGATTGGTGATTTCTTTGAAGGAATCGGAAAGGATGCTCTGCAAAGTCCTACAAAATCCTCAATTCAAGGAAAGTTGCCCTCTTCATCAAAGAAAACATCATGTGCAGATACGGGTTGCCAGCCGAAATCATCTCAGATAATGGATCCCACTTCGAAGGGGAATGTGAAAAAGCTATTTGGCGGAATTCCGAATAACCCGTCACAAGTCATCTCCCTACGGGCCCCAAACCAACGGAGCCGTCGAAGCGGCAAACAAGACTCTTGAAAATATCATCCCAGGAAAATGGTGTCCAAGGCGAGATTGGCAGAAGTTACACTGGCACTGCGGGGCTACGAACATCGGTCGAACGGCAAGCTGGGGAAACACCTTTTGCCCTCACATACGGAATGGAAGCCGTACTCCCAATCGGCTGGAAATACCCTCGCTCCGTATCTTGTTGGAAAGCCGGATCAACGAGGTCGAATGGCTCCCGAGTCGCCATGACGAATTGGCCCTACTAGACGAACGCCGATTGAAGGCCATGGAGCACATCAGGGCCTACAAGGAAGAATGGCTAGAGCCTTCGACAAGAAAGTAAAGCATCGGGAGATCCGAGAAGGTGATCTCGTTCTAAAAGAAAAGCCCCCGGTCCGTATCAACCCCTCGGCAAATGGGAGCTGTATGGGTCGGGCCATATGTCGTCCGGAAGATCTTCTCAGGAGGAGCTCATGCAACTTGCAGACCTCGACGGGAATCCCTTTGTACACCCGGTGAATGGCGATAAGGCTGCGCGAGATACTACGCGTAAAACAAAAAAAAAAAAAGAAAAGAAGGAAAAGTGCTAAAAGAGTAATACCCAACTAGGTTGAAAACCCGAGAAGGGCGGCCTAGGTAAAAAACAGGGTTGCACCAAAAAAAACACAACAAAAAAAAAACAAAACAAAAAAATTAATAAAAAAAAAACAACAAAAAAAAAATCGGGTTGAACTACGAAGACTGAGCTCCTCAAAATGAGGGAACGTAGGCGGCGGAAACGGTTCGGTCTAAAGCACAAAAAAAAGCCATACTTTGGCATCAATACAATTGATCGAGACCATGAAAGCGTCTCGAAAAACTCTAAAGCAATTCAAATATTCATTACAAGTTAAAAAACTTTTTGATGAGTCTAAGCCCGATTCATTCCTACAACTGGCAACCTGCTAAAAGAAACTAAGATACATAATCAAACTAATGTGTCTGCCATGACAAGAAAGGGATACTCGGAAACCTCAGAGTCACTCCAAGCCACTCGTACTGGCCTCTCCCCTCTTCTTCCCCCTTCGAGTCTTCTTTTTCTGAACCGGAAAGATGTCAGTGTTCCTCCTACCAAGCTCTGGTATAGGAACAAGATCTATCAAACCAGCCTCTGCCAGGGCCTTAGTAGCCCTAGTGTAAGTGCTCCAATTTGAGCTTGTTAGAATTTTCGTTAGAAAATTAACGAAAGTTATAACATTTCTAACAATTCCTAACATTTCTAACCAAGTAAGGGTAGATTAGGGATTGCCAAAAAAAGATAAACCAAGAAAAGGAATCAAAAAAGTAAAAGAAATAAGAAAAACCAAAAATAGAATTGAGTGGAAACAAAAAGCTGGTGATTAATTTGAATTTTGAAAAGATTATTCTTCTGTCCAAAGCCTGAAGTTTGTAATTAATGAGCAAGTGCATTTGCACTTCTCATCCGCGCGGACATGTATGTAAATTTCAGGGGCCTATAAATTGAACCCTCCTCTCTCAGTTAAAACAACACAATTTACTCACAGCAACGAAACTCTGGCGAAATATAGAGAGAAAACAGTGGGAATCCTTAGATTGCCACCATTTTCTCTCCAATCTTTCCCAAATCTCACTCACTCACAAACACTTCAAATTACTCTCATACATACTCACATACATACACCAATCCAAGCTCAAATCACCCTTTAGGAGGAGGATTAGAGAGAAAACATAGAGGACTTCATTGTTATCTACTTGTTTTCTCTTTAACCAACTCAAATCATCAACCCTAAACACCCTCAAACACTCTCATACTCAAGCCTTAAACACTCTCACATTCAAGCCTTCAAACACAAAACACAAGGAAGATAGGTATAACCTCCCTCTCCTTACCCTAAAATTCATCCATGCATGCATTTTCAAGCTACAAAATGTAGTTTATTCATCTTCTTGCTTTAGATCCAAGAAGATCACCATGGAAGTTCATCTCCATGGATGATCTTCTACAAGGATCTACATTATTTTTAAAGTGTTCTTACTTTCTTGCAAAGAAAACACATTTTCAAAACCCTAAAAATCATTTTCATACATCAAATCTCATTTTCAAAGGATAAAATTCCCCTTCCCAAGCAAATGAAGTGCTTAGTCCTAATGTACCCCAAGGATGGTTTGATATAGTTGATTCACCACTAAAATTTCAAGTGATCACTAATCAAAACCTAGGGAAATGGGGACAAGCATGGATGCAAAACCCCCTTTAAAATCATGTTTTTCTTTCTTGAGAAGTTGCTGTCCAGTAGCAATTTCCTCAGACCTCAGTCCATGGTCTTAATTTTTGGACACAGATAAACTTGGAATTTGGTGTTGACTACAAAATACTTTTTGTAGCCAACATCCAGAGTTTTCAGACATATTTTTACTTTATTTTTTGTGTGAGTAAAACTCCATTTTTCAAATTTTCTTTTAAAGGTCAGTTCATCAGTCTCTGGAAATCCAGATTTCAGATCTGAGATTTCCAGAAGGTTTTGACCCCTCAAATCATCTCCAAAATGAAAAGTTATTTTATAGAAACCTTTTTTAAGGTGTTTTGAACATTTTTCATTCCCGGACTTTTCCCAGATTCTGGAGTTTTCAAGCCCTAAAGTCCATTTCAAAGTCAAGGGTCAACTGACTTTTTCATTCTGGCAGAAATGGTTTTCAACTTCCAAAAATCTTTTGAGTTCCAAATTTCAACCCAAAAATCATCCAAAAAATCATGGGATCAGTTTAAAGCCTTAAAAAGAGTTCCCAACTTTTACTTACCTCAGTTTCAACTTATTTTGGCCAAAACACACACACACACCCACACGACAAAGGATTTTAAATGTTTAGAAGACTCGTTTTTACGAGGCGTTCCGGGTGCACACTAACGTCCTTCCCGGCGCGTAACATGACCTCCGAACTCGAATCTCTTGATTCCGGGCATTTTTCAAAGTTTTGGCCCTCAAAATTAAAATGGCGTGGCGACTCCGTTTTGATTTTCACAAAAAAATCGGGCATCATCACAGTGGCGACTCCGCTGGGGAATAAATAAGCTTTTTCTAAAAAAAAATGATATTTGGTATATTGGTGGAAACCACTAAATTTCCCGTTATCGCCTCCTAACACGAGTCGGGGATAAATTGTGGTCTAACAATCCCACGTACCGGTATCACCGTTTTCAAAAAAAAAAGAAAAAGCTTTTCAGGGTCAAGCTTCCGATCAGGCTTTGAAAATCCTTTTTGTGTGTGTGTTGATTTTTGCACGGTTTTCGTGTTTTTATTTGTTGGAATAATGTCCCTAACAGTCGGAATTTTCGTGCTTACGTGCTTATGTGTTCATTAAATTTCAAAAAAAAAAATTCAAAAAAAAGAGAAAAATTTCAAAAAAAAATCATGCATCATGCTTTTTAAGACACATAAAAATTTCTATTTTACTCAGAAAAAGAAGATAGACTGCTTGCACACTACGCGCACGTGACCGTACACTGCACACTACGTCCTTAACCCGGGGAAATCCTTGTCGCGGTCCGTTTGGTCTTATTACGCCTCTCGGATGAGCACAGGACTACCCAAACATCCCATGGAGCCTCGTGTCGAACATGCACTTGTCCGTGACACACTTTGTCCGAGACCCGGTTGGTTTTTAGTCTGGTCTGTGTCATGCCTGTCTGTGTATAGACCTTTCCTTTCAAGCCTTTATCGGCATACCGACTCGGTATCTTTCGGGTCCCTAATCGAGTCGAAGTCATCTTTGGTTTCCCGCAGGGACTTTGACCAAGATATTGGCCGGCGCCTTGACTTGGCTCGGCTGGCACAAATTATACGCTGACTCCAGGCATGACCTTGAGTCATCAAGGATTAATGATTATTCCATGCCTAATTACGGCCTAATTGACGACAAATCAAGATCAATTGTGGACATTTATCGGTCCAAATCATGCGAGCTTTTTTTGTCGAGCCCTCGGGACACGATCTTGACTTTGACGTCGGCTTTGTCCGTAATTTACATCGAATACTCGTCAAGACTCGATTACCCGCGAGACTTCTAGGATCGTTTTCTTTTCGGTCGGTGGGACCCGCTTGCCCTATAGGACCCTCGCCCGGGGCAGTCCACCCTGGGAGGTCGAAATACGGGTGGAATACGAGGGGCTTATAG
Source organism: Adenophora triphylla var. japonica (assembly GCA_022495995.1). Taxonomy (NCBI): domain Eukaryota; kingdom Viridiplantae; phylum Streptophyta; class Magnoliopsida; order Asterales; family Campanulaceae; genus Adenophora; species Adenophora triphylla. The sequence continues at coordinate 2,027 of JAFEMH010006104.1, read as the reverse complement.
ACGTAGTGACGGGGCCCAGCTGATCCAGGAATCAGAGTAGTTCGCGAAAAGAAGAGCAATCTTTTCCAACCGATTAGGTTAATAAAACATGTTTTAAGTAAATAAGAACAAATAACTGCATGTTGCATGAGCCCTAAGCCCAAACACCAACCTGTTTCGCTTTCAGAGTCTGAACCACACCCTTTTGTGCCTTCCCACGAGTAAGCAAAGTTTGGATCGAGACCCGGGTCATCGTTTGTTCGGCTCGGTCATTCCGGAGTCGAGATACTTCATCTGGTTTCCTCCCTGGCTTCCCAGCTCGAAGTTTCGAGAATGGCCAGGCTCGAGAGGAGGAGAACAGTGGGGGACGTGCGAATCCGCGCCCGAAAAATTCGCAAAATGCCGGCCGGTGGAATCCAGATGTTGGAGCAGATAAGACAATATCAAGAGGCTCGGATCAGTCGGTTATTGGAAGGTATCGAGAACCCAGAGGCTAGCGATGTTCGCAGCCTAATGGAACCTTTACGGTCAATGCGGAGATTGGAACTAATTACCCTCACAGGGTATGCCAACTACCGTCAAATGCCATGTCCCCTTTCGTGTGGAGACTACTAACGGGCCAAGCATCCCAAGCCTATCAGCTCGGCCTGCCTCTCGGCCTCATCGTATCGATACTCTCAGCAGTCCGATCTTGGTCAACTTCCCTGGCACCTCTCGGTTTTCACCTTTGGGTTTCAATCGGTCTGTTTCGCCAGCAGGCTTGGAATGGGTCAGTCCAGCTACTCCAAAACCTCGGTCGGCCCGGGCCATCGATGCTGGAATTGGTCGGTTCGGTACCTCTCGGCCCCTACGGCTCGATACTCCTCAACGGTCCGATCTAGGTCAGTCCTTTGCCCGGTGCCTCTCGGAGTCTCACCACCAGGATTGAATCGGTTGCCTTTCGCCCCCACGGCTTGGAAGGGTCGGTTTACTACTTCTGACATCAGTCTGGTTTGGGTCATCATCTCGAGAATGGGTCGGTTCGCGACTTCTCAAGCCCGGCAGTGTGACATGGCTCCACAAGCCATTTTGGGTCGGTTGCTTCTCGGGCTCCATGGTTGAGAGGGGGCCATCTTGCTTCCTCCAATTCTCGAGGCACACTTTCCCCTATGATGCTGCAAGATCACGTGGGCCGCCAGGCTTTTATCACCACTTCATGAGGCTCTACCCCGCCCCTCCGGTTGGGAAGTCAGACAAGGTCAAATGCTCCTCATCAAATTCTCCACCCGGCCGTTACGCAAGCTGCTCACTGCTCATCCAAGTACAGTATACACATTTCCCTTGCAGTCATGTTCCTCGGTGCGGTCAGACACATTCAATCCTGCTGTTACAATGCCTCAAACCTCATGTTTTCAGCAGCCTTACGGATCCGCACTGTTTGCTCCCTGGTATCCACCCATTACGAGCCATATATCTTCATCTTCGGCGACCGCCAGGCCTTATGAGGAAGATTACGGTCACGCTTTTAATGCTGTTGTCATTCCTCCCACCAGAGTACTTCCTACTTGTGGTTTCGTTTGCTAATGCCAATCTTGTGGCGGGGTCATGCAATCTAATGTTCATATTGACTCGTCCAATGGATTATTGGTAGAACCAATTAAGAAGGTACAAGAAAAGCCTAGCAACGAGTATATCGACGATCGCTCGACTCGGGCCATCTCACCATATCAATCTTGTGTATCGACACGAATGAAGTTTACAAAAGGTCGAATCTCGCGATTACATTGATGATTACATCAAAAGGGTTCGTGCACGGGAAAAGACTACGAGTACGAACATGTCTCGCCGCTATAAACCTTACCCTTCCAACACGGCTCCGACATCCGGTAAAGGAAAGAAGGCATTGTGTACAATTGACGGCCCAAAAGCAACCAAGAAATGGTGGTCCTTTAAGGCAACGAGAACGTTTTGATGATCTTGGGATGCCCATGGGCTTAATTTTCAAGGGCTTAGTAAGGGTAGGCCTTTTGGAGCCTCTCAAGGACTACCATCCAAGGAGCTCAAATGCA